>JAQZBX010029047.1:0-27504 GCA_029593785.1 Cabassous unicinctus
AGTGGTAATGTCCCCCTCTCATTTCTGATTTTATTTATTTGTGTCTTCTCTCTTTTTTTTTTTCTTTGTTAGTCTAGCTAAGGGTTTGTCAATTTTGTTGATCTTCTCAAAGAACCAAATTTTGGTTTTGTTGATTCTCTCTATTTTTTTTTTTCACCATTTCATTGATTTCTGATCTGATCTTTACTATTTCTTTACTTCCGCTTCGTTTGGGATTAGTTTGCTGTTCTTTTTCTGGTTCTTTCAGGTATGTAGTTAGATCTTCAATTTTACCTTTTTCTTCTTTTTTAATATAAACATTAAGAAATTTCTCTCTCAGTGTTGCCTTTGCAGTGTTCCATAGGTTTTGACATGTTGTGTTCTCATTTTCATTTATCCCAAGATACATGCTGAATTCTCTTGCAATTTCCTCTTTGACCCACTGGGTGTTTAAGAGTGTGTTGTTTAATCTCTATATATTTATGAATTTTCCCTTTTTCTGCGCATTATTGAGTTCCAGTTTCATTATGTTATGATCAGAGAAAGTATTTTGTATAATTTCAATCTTTTTAAATTTATTGAGATTGTCTTGTGACCCAACATATGGTCTATCTTGGAGAAGGATCCATGAGCACTTGAAAAGAATGTATATCCTGCTAGTTTTTGGGTGCAATGCTCTACAGTTGTCTGTTAGGTCTAGTTCATTTATCATATTATTCAAGTTCTCTGTTTCTTTATCCTCTATCCAGATGTTCTATCCAGTACTGACAGTGGTGTATTGAAGTCTACAGCTATTATTGTAGAGATATCTATTTCTCCCTTCAGTTTTGCCAGTGTAGCCTCATGTATCTTGGGGCACTGAGGTTAGGTGCATAAATATTTAGAATAGTTATTTCTTCTTGTTGAATTGACCCTTTTATTACTATATAATGACCTTCTTCATCCCTTACAACAGTTTTGCATTTAAAATCTATTTTGTCCAATATTAGAATTGCTACTCCAGCTCTTTTTTGGTTACTATTTGCATGGAATATCTTCTTCCAACCTTTCACTTTTAACCTGGTTGTGTCCTTACGTCTGAAGTGAGTCTCTTTTAGACAACATGTAGATCATTCATATTTTTTAATCCATTCTGTTAGTCTGTGTCTTTTGATTGGGGAGGTCAAGACATTAACGTCCAATGTTATAACTGTAAAGGCTTTACTTACTTCATCCATTTTGTTCTTTGGCTTTCAGTTGTTGTATCATACTATAGTCTTTTTTTTTTTTTTTTTAACCTTTTCTAATATTCTTCATTTCTACACTCTTCTCCAAGTGTTTTGCCCTTCTATTTACCTTTCAGGCTGCAGCACTCCCTTTAGTATCTCTTGCAATTCTGATCTTTTGGTAACATATTCTATCAGTTTTTGTTTTTCTGTGAAGACTTTGAACTTCCCTTCATTTTTGAAGGACAGCTTTGCTGGATACAGAATTCTTGGCTGGCAGATTTTGTCTTTCAATACCTTAAATACATCACACCACTTTCTTCTCTCCTCCATAGTTTCCGATGAGAGGTCAGCACTTAATCTTATTGAGTTTCCCTTGTGTGTGATGCTTTGCTTTTCTCTTGCTGCTTTCAAAATATTCTCTTTATCTCTGATATTTGTTATTCTGAATAATAGGTGTTTGGGGTAGGTCTATTTGTGTTTATTCTGTTTGTGATGCATTGTCCTTCTTGGACATTGATATTTATGTCTTTCATAAGGGTTGGGAAGTTTTCAGTCATTATTTCCTCAAATATTCTTTTTGCCCCTTTTCCATTTTCTTCTCCTTCTGGAATGCTGATAATGCATATGTTTCTGCATTTTGAATTGTCATTCAGTTCCCTGAGACCCTGTTCCATTTTTTCCATCCTCTTCTCTTTCTGTTCTTCTCTTTTCCAGTTCAGATGTTCTGTCTTCAAGCAGTTCAAATCTGCTCTTATGTGCCTCTAATGTATTTTTAATCTCACCCATTGTGTTTTACATTCCCAAAGCTCTATTACTTTTCTTTGCAGAATTTCAAATTGTTCTTTTTGCTCACCCAGTGTCTTCTTAATATCCTTTATCTCTTTAGTCATATTTTCTTTCAATTCTTTAAATTGATTTAGGAAAGTTGTGTGATTATCATTGATTAATTGTCTTAAATCCTGAATCTCTTCAGGATATTTGATTTGTTCCTTTGGCTGGGCTATCTCTTCCTGTTTCCTAGTATGGCTTGTAATTTTTTGCTGATATCTAGGCATCTGTTATGTTGGTGAATTTACTCTAATGGACAATTTCTCTCTCTTGCCTATTGTTACTATTTTTTCACAGCTCTTCTTTGATATTTGGTTCGACTTATCCCAAGGTTTTAAAATTGCCCAACTTAAGTTACCAAAAATCATGCCAGGGACTCAGTAATGGGGTACAGACTTTCTCCCAGGGGTGGCATAAAGAGAGCTCTAAAAGCAATTTCTGTCCATGTAATTTCCAGGCTAGCCAGCAGATGGTGCTTTTTGGTGCATGTTTCCACAGAGGTGTACCTCTCTCGGTATTCCTTTGCTTTCATCTGGCCAAAGCCGAGATTCAAAGTAGGTTCGCCTGGCGGAATTCACTAAAGAACCCCTCCCCCCCGACTCCCTCTCCCTTTTCCCTTGTAACGGCTGTCAGGGAGGAAGGCATCTGCTACCCTCTCAGCTTCAATGTGCCACAGGTTTTACCACCACTATCTTGGGGGTGGGGTAGGGGAACCCTTCCAGGTGGCCGGGAGGTTCAGTAACTCACAGTTTGTTGTTTTGGCTTCTTCATCTCTCTGTCCCTCACGCTACTGGGAGCTGTGAAGCATTGTCCTGGCCTGCTGACCCCTAAAGCAGGTCCCTCTGGCAGCTTTAGGCTCTTTCTCCATTGTTTTTGTGAGAGCGCTGAGCTTTATCTGCTAATCTGATGCCATGTTCCCACAATTCCCCTCATTTATTTTTGAAAGGTAGTTTTGCTGGATATAGAATTCTTGGTTGACTTTTACTATCAGTACTTTGAATATGTCACCCAACTGCCTTCTGGTCTTAATGTTTTCTGATGAGAAATCAGCTGTTAGTCTTATTAAGGATCCCTTGTACATGAATTGCTTTTCTCTTGCTGCTTTCAAGATTCTCTGACTTTGTCTCTTGACAATTTAACTATCATGTCTAGGAGTGAATATCTGAGTTTGTGTTACTTGGAGTTTGTTGCATTTCTTGGACATGCAGATAAATGGTTTTGATCAATTTTGGGAAGCTTTTGGCCATTATTTCTTTAAATATTCTTTCGGCCCCTTTCTCTCTTCCCTTTCCTTCTGAGAGTCCCATTATCCATATGTTTGTATGTTTGATGGTGTTTTACTGGTCTCTGAGGATCTTTTCATTTGTCTTCATACTTTATTCTTTCTGTTCCTCAGACTGGATAAACTTAGGTAAGCTGTACTCAAGTTCACTGATTCTTTCTTCTTCCTGCTCAAATCTGCCATTGAGCCCCTCTAGAGCAGATTTTCAGAGGTCCTTTAAGGAAGTTGTCCACCAGGTTACAATTTTTAAACCAGATTTTACTGAAGATTTTGGGGAAAAGAGGGGAAGTTTAGCACAGAAAAATATGTAAGTGCTACTAAATGGAACAATTTTCAGACTCCACAGATTCAGACTTCTTCTACTGAAAAGTCCTACCAGGACCTCTATGCTTAGCTCTAATACGAATAAGGATGATATCAGTCTACCTTCGTCTATTTCCACATAGCTAGAAATGACTTGGTCCTCATTACTACAGAAGTAAAAGTATTTGTCTCTTCCTTGTAGGTCCATTACAAATATCCATGAGGCAAGAAATAGGCAAGAAGTTTTCATCCTCACCTAAACTAAGGGTTTCCTCCCTTTTTCTTGGAAACTACCTTTTCTCAGGTGACTGACAATGGGAATGTCTTCATTCTTCAAGGACAGTCCCAACCCTACTTGCAGTGTGTGGCCTCATACTTTGCCCTCAATAAATTAATCACCTCAGAAATAATGATCCAAAATCAGTATATTTCTCAAAGTCTGCGTTTTCTCATATGAAATAGCACATGGAGAACATTAACAGTGCATTCCTGCTTGAATTTCATTAGGTTCTTTCCAGTTTCTTTTGCATCCTTTTTCCAGTTTGACTTGAGAAGCCTATATAACCTTTTCTAAAGTTTCTTGTTCTCGATTCCTTACCTTGTCTCAGAGACTGCTAAAATAAGAATACAACTGCTTTACATAAACTAGAGACTGTTTTTAGGCAGAGTGTACACTATGTCCCAGCAGGAAAAAGAAACATTTTTCTTTGTCCAGCTGCCCAACAAAAAGCAACAATATCTTCAGACTCCACTCAGTTTACATTAGCATACTGAACTGCTAGCTTCTTATTCATAATGCCAGCAGCATAAGGGTTTATGGGGTTACAAAACCATCCCCAAAGAGAATGGATTAATATTTGTTTTATATTTTTATAACTAAGTTGCCCCTTCAGTCATAATCAAGCACAAAGGAACAAGTCTCAGTTATCATATATCTATATCTTACAAGATATAATATTTTTGCAGTTGTTAAATGCCAGTTTTTGGTTTCTTTACAGTTTTGATCCTTGACAATTTCAAAATTCTTAAGAATCAGGTTTTAAAGCTGTTGTCCTGTTACAAATGCAATATTTTTTATAAGTTAATATAAAGAAACACAAACACAAGAAGTGGGTAACCCTTGGTTGAAAATAAAATACTTATTTTATGTTTTCCAAAAATCACAAAGACAATTATTTCTTTAGTAATTGGGGAGAAAAATACTGCTCTTTCTCGTATTTCTGTTTGGAGGGTATTCAGTTTTCCCATAACCGTAAATTTCGGGTTGAGTGTTTGATATTATAAGGACTTAAAGAACTGACAGATGGAGACAGAAATATGAACTACTGCAATACAAGCTGAAGTCTTGAGTATCTAGGCAACATCATATAAGTTTCCCTTTGAAGCCAACAGAGAGATCACCAACATTGAACTTAGTAGAGAACATTGTGGCAATGAGTTTTAATGTCCCACTGAGGACAGTCTGTTTGTGGGCAAACAGGTGATGGCTCCCTTTATAATAATAAACAAAGTTGGTACAAATTTATCACAGCCCTGACTGCCATAACTTCATTTTCTCTTTGCTTCTGAAAATTACACTATGGACTTCTTGTACTAAGTGACTAAAGAGAACCACCAACAAGGCATTCAGCAAAACCACAAAAACCCTAATTTTAGAATCTAGAGAGATCCATTGCATTTATGCTTCACTCTGTAACCTACTTCACATAAGTGGAATGGAAAGTCTTGTTCTGATTCTATCAATAGTGATGGAGTGCTTTGACTCTCTAGACTCATCTTCACAAGTCCTGCTACCCAATCTATCATTTCTGTGAACAGCACTATAATTAGTTATGCCATGCTGATATCCTCAATCACAAAGTGGAAATTCATATATGATATTTATGCATTTGAAGATGAAGTGATTAAAAGAGATATGCAAGTCTTATAGGGGTCCAATTTCTGTGAAACTTCCATTGTCTGAGTTAAGGATATAAAATACAGAGATCGTAGTATTTGTGACCAAAACTGTCACAGTGATGGAGCCATGGCAAGTACTCTAGAAGATAAAATGAGGCAATTAAAATTTTTATTAAAATTTACTTAGGCAATAAACAATTTGCAAATCAGGCAGCAACAAACAGAAAGTGGTAAAAGGCACCACTGAGAGAGTGGACAGGGGAAGCTTATATAGGGAAAATGCAGAAGTAAGCAAGAAAATGGTCTTTCTGATGGATACTAAGCAGCACTGTCTTATTTGAGCTGTTTTGCAGTGGGAAGTCCTTTTCTAAGGTGCTTATTTTTAATTGGCTGGTGTTAAGATTTTATTTTTTTTTAGTATAGTAGATGTTTATAGAAAGGCAGCCTCTCTCATGTTTTGATCCTGCTACTTGGGTTTGTCTATCAGGGACTGGCCAAGGTCAGTGATCCCAGTCTAATGGCCTCCAGAATTTTATTTTAATAAATCCCCCTTTTGTTCATCCTCTTGGCTCTGAGAGATTGACCAAAACTTGGGGTTAGGACAACTCTCTGTCGCCACCATTTAATTTATATTTGGTTTATTATATATGTCTCAGGCGATGACGTTGGGTATCTATCTTTTGTCTTTTGCTGTTTGTTACTGTTGCTCAAGTTGTATCATGACCATCTGATGCGTTTGTGATTGTGAAAAAGTACTTAATACTCTTGAGAGAATACAGTGTACCAGGAATGATGACTAAATTATGATGACTATAAGGAGGATCATACCAAGAGACTGAAGGAGACTCTTTAACCAAAGTCCCTAACTTCCAAAGCAATTGTTTCTGAATAGATCGAAGAAGGAATTAGAGACCAGGGACCCTTTTGTAGCCACCTGGCTTGCTCAGTATTTTGTACAATTGAGTTTTTAACAGTACCAGAAATGTTTAGCTACAGCACAGACTTCTTCCTGTTCAGCCAATAAGTAGTCCCAAGATGATCTTATTGTTCAATTCTACTTGAGCAAAGGAATCAAGAGATTTTATTGGGTAGCTTGGCTTCAGTGGTTTCTTCAGAAGTACACTTAGGGTTGCAGATAAATTTTTAATTATAGCTTTATTAACATTAATTTTTAGCCAAGGGAGAAGAACTCCATCAAAGAAAGCAAATCCTGAATTATGGATGCCCCCAGACAAATTTCACCATACTCAATTATGTAAATTTAAAGGAGAAATCCAGTACTCAGTTTTTTATTTCTTATATAGGGATAAAGGAAAGAAGAGACTAAGTGCACATTGTCTAGTCATTTGCCAACTATTAAGGCAATTCAGTGCCCAGGCCAATGGGGTAATTGTTTCCTCAGAGCTTCTACAATAAAAAACATAGCCTGGTAGATCGCATGTAATTCCAAACAGGGTGGAGGTGTTTATAGATTCATTGCTGGGAATATTATCATTTATCTTAGAAACCATGGGCCTGTGACATTGGGAGTACAAAGAGAGTTGTCCAAAGCATATTAGCCCCTTAAATTTTTTGCACAGTTGGAGCTGTGGTCTATAACTGAACATGCATTGTTAAGAAAAATGTGTAGTTCGTGGACTATGATAGAAAGCTCTCCTAGTTTTGCTAAGATAGCTGTATAATTTTTAAAACCAGTTATATATTAAATTAAAGTTATGAGTCCAAGAGAGGTCAAAACAGGGTAAAAGGGACCTTGAGTCTAGTATCTGTACACAATATGCAATTATTGGTGCAGTTGAATTAAAAGTAACTGAAGCATTTGGAATGAGGGAAAATTTAATAATTGGATAGGCCAAAGAAACGGTCTTTGAGGTCATGAATGGACTTAGTTTTGTTATGAAAGAGCTAATATACAGTTAGACTTTTTGCTGTAGCTATTGCTTGTGAACTCTTAATAACTGCATTATCTTTCCAAGCATAGGTAGGGAATAGGAGAGAAAGGAAAAAGGAGAGTATTGTAGAAGGAAAAGTAAATCATTAAATTGCTTAATTATTTGTCCCATAAAGTGGGTTCCTCGATCACTCAGTAGTTCATGAGTGATATCCCAAAATGGGAACATCTTTTCTTACAGTTTCTTTGTCACTGTGATTGCATTTGCCTTACTGCAAGGAAAAGTTTCAATCTGTCCTGAAAACAAAAATATTGGTAGAAGTGGGCAGTGAATGAACTCCATCTGTAAATGTTCAAATGGGCCAGAAGGTGATGGAAATGCACCACACCTTAGTAATCTTAATAGATTTTAATAGTCTTTCCTGGATTGTGAGTTTGGCAGACCAGACATTAATTATAAACCATTCTGGCAATCTTAGAAACAATCTCAAGAAAATTCTGCTATGATCTTCCTTCCTTCCTTCCTTCCTTCCTTCCTTCCTTCCTTCCTTCCTTCCTTCCTTCCTTCCTTCCTTCCTTCCTTCCTTCCTTCCTTCCTTCCTTCCTTCCTTCCTCCCTCCCTTTCTTTCTTTCTTTCTTTCTCTTTCTCTGTCTCTCTCTCTCTCTGTTTCTTTCTTTCTTTCTCATGATAGGTAATTTTATGGAGTGTTTTTATTATACATTCTTTGAGGGCCTATGGGGTGACCAGGTGGCCATCTGGGCCTTTGCAGAGTCTATTCCCAGAATTTATTTTACAACCCTACTGATGCCACTTGTCTTTTTCAAATTTAGAAGCATTAGTTAACCTTCAGCTTAATCATTTGGAGAGGTCTCATGAAGGACCTTATTCAAGGTGTAAATTTTTGTTGTCTGTCCTGTGTGTTGCGCTGCTAATTTTGCATAATGATCAGTCAATGCTTTTCCTTCACATCTTTGCTCAATTTTGCAAGTGTGAGCCTTAATTTTTTATCATGGCTATTTTTTTTTCTTCAGATAACAATAATGCTTCTAGCAGTTCAGGTTCTTTGGAATGTTGTTTCCATAACATTCTAAAATCATGAACTCTTCCAAATGCACATAATCTGTCGGTATGAATATTAGCCGTTTTTCTTTAGCTAAGGTACGTGTTTCATTTAAAGCTTTTAACTTGGCTTCCTTAGCAGAGGTGAGCTCAGGAGTTGGTTGACCTTCTACTTTTATTGTAGTGGTTACTGCATAGCCTGTCTGATATTTTCCTGTTTCTGTTTTAAGATAAGATCTGTCTACAAATATTAAGTTTGGGTTAGTCAAGGTGGTTTCTTGTAAATCTGGTGGTTGGGATGATAACTTAGAAATGCACCCTCACCATCATGCAGCACACCTTCTTGAGGAAGGACAAGAGAGTCGTGAAGTTTATAGTGGTGTTGGATTTGGATATTTGAAAGGGAGAGCAACAGGATTTCATAAGAAATCAGCCTGCCAGCTGACATATGCTGTTTTTGTTGTTGTTGTTGTTGTTTGTTGTTGTTGTTGTTTGTTTTTAGATTAGAAGCTGGTGAACAGCATGTGGTGCTTTTAACAGCAAAATGTGTCCTTGGACTAAATTAGCCAATGCCTCAAGTAATTTGCCAATGGTGGTGAGTGTCTTTAGAAAATCTGGGAATGTTCTAGCCACTGCATCCTAGTGATGGATGTTTTATGCTATGGGTCTCTGTTGATCCCATGTCTTTGAGTGAAGACTCATAGTGCTTGATTTTGATTTTTATGCTCAATAAAAAAGTTGAATTGTAATTGGTAAGCTTAAAATTGGGAGTTTCAGGGACTGTATAAAGTCCATTTGAAGATGTTTAAAGGGACCTGTCTGTCGAGGTATTTGACTCCTGTCTCACACTTTCAGTCTTACCACAGTTATGTGATTGACAGATAGAACTTGACTTACTCTTTCCTTTGCTGAAGATGAAGCTCTAACCTGCAGCTGATTGCAAGCACTTTCAGGGAAGAATCAGAGTGGAACAATGTAACTGACAAGGTAATTTGGTTGTTTTTGTGGCATGTATCATTTTTAAAAGTATAACTGCAATTGTAATCAATAACACTACATTGTTGTCTAATATCAGACAGATCAGTCCCAGGATGTCTCATGGACAGTGAGGACATTGATGTATCTCTAGGAACTTTATATCATTTAGAAAATATTTACATTAATAACATTTTATCCGTATAAATCCAACCAACAGAAGGTTAGAAAATCCCTTTTGACAATACTTCCCAAGCAATTTATAATATATCAAATAAGCCTAATTATTTTTAGCTCCTCTCTTTTTACAAAGGGAAAGAACAAACTCTTTGTTAGCTTCCAGGGGCCCTCTAGAAAATCCCAAAGGCAGTTTGAAATAAAGATATCATTTAGGGTTTGATTTGAGAAGGCAACATGTCAAAAGTTGTTAGGAGGTTTAAACCTTTGGTTAAAAAGGAATACAAGTCACTCTCAAGTAATACTTGGCTCTCTATTGAACCAAAGTGACAATAAAAGTTTAAAAAAAATAGATAAGAGATAACATGATGGCAAAAGAAAAACAAAAGAAAACACTAGTTGTTGTTTTTTCTCCAAAAAATTAGAAGATTTGTTTTCCTTAAATGATCAAGGACATGATAAGGGCAACATAAAGGACAAGAAATTATTCTGATAAAACACAGACTCTGCCTTTTACCTTGATTATTCAGAGGGAAAAAAAGCCATTTACAACCTTTTATTAAGAACAGACCAATAATCCAAGAAAATGTCACTTTAACAGAGAGAAAATCAAACTCTAGTTTTTGTATCAGTATACTATTTGATACTCAGGTTCTTCAAAATCTTAAAGATAGATCTATCAAGTGTTACACAATTTTGACCACAGGAAATAAAATTCCTCTTCTAGAAATGTTCTACAACTTTCTATGTCCATTCAGGTTTTGACCTATATTTTCCTCTTCGTTATTTTGCAACAACCAGTCATTTTACTTTAGGACGAAACTATTCTTTTTCCTTAATAAAAACACATAGTATATTCCTTACATATTTAAGTTACCAAAAAGATCTTAGAAACTGTCTTCAGGCTGACATCCTACAAAACACAATTACTATTTAAATAAACTTTCTCAGAATAATGACTCATTTCAGTTAAATGCAAATTTACATTTTTCTTCATTTTAAACATCTAGTAAATTTAATGTCAGCTTATAGAATCAGTAAACCTGTATAAGTTTAGGAAGATCTCCAAAATGTGTGCTTGCTTTGTACTTAACATAGAAAACTCAGAAGACATAGCTGTTTTCCTTTTAAACTAACATTATTAAATTAGTCCTGATTTTTTTATACATAATTTACATAGATTTATGTAAATTATATGGACTTTAAGTTTTAAACTATTTGGGTTATTTTTAAAGAACATTTGAAGTATTAGAAGTTTCATTTTCTTAATTTCTGGGATTTTAGTAGTATTTTATTTACATATGTGTTTGTTTATCTTTAAGCCAATAGACTAGAACTCCTTTAAAGGGTTTTATAAGTTAATTTGGTAATACCATCTGGAGGTAAGAAAATATTATGCATATAATATATAATGCAGACAGACACAAATAGAAGACTTGCAGCTTAAAATTTTCAGCCATGGGACAACCAGCAAGATGGTGGCACAGCAAGGGGCTCCTAGAGTCAGCTCGTGCTACAGGGCAGTTAGTAATTACCCAGAACTATCTAAAGCACCTGTGTGGGGGCTCTGAGAGACCAGAAGAGGATCCTGCAACATCCCTGAAGGAGCTGAAGGAGAAGACTGCCCATCTGCAGAGAAGATTCGTGAGTAGAGAACTCTACACCCCGGAGGCCAGTGCCCATCTTCCACTGGCAGCACAAGCTGACTCAGGAGCTATTCCGTGGCTGGAATAGGAAGCTCCACTTCCCAAAAACAGGGGAGGAGGAGACAACTAGGCACCACCTTCAGCTACTGATTAGTAATTTCAGTGGGCTAGAGTATAATTCAAAGGACAGCTAAAGTTTGAACCTGTCAAATCAGAAGGAGGTCGGTAGCCGCCATTTTGACTCTGTCCCTGGCAAAAGGGAAATGGGGAAGGACTGAAAATCACAGTGCTGGTAGGGACCAGCTTCTTTCCGTCCAGATCATATTGCAGCTCTAGCACAAGCCCCAGCCCCAGCTATGGCTGGGAGGAAGCTGGCAGGACCTGCGCCAGCCTCTCTGGGAAAATACAGGCTACAACATGGAAGCCGGTGATTATCCTACTCTGGCAGCACAAGCCGCCTCAGGAGCTATTCTTTGGCAGGAATTGGAAGCTCCATTTCCCCAAAACAGGGGAGGAAGAGATGGGTAGCCACTGATTTCAGCTCCTGATTAGTAAATTTGGCTGACTAAAGTATAACCCTAAGAACAGCTAAAGTTTGAACCTGTCAAAGTCCGAAAGAGGCCAGTAGCCACCATTTTGACTCCACCTCCAGCATGAGGGGGAGCCTGGCTGACTGAAAATCACAGTGATGGTATGGAACTGCTTCTTTCACCCAGATTGGCCTGCAGTCCTAGCCTAGGCTTCAGCACTAGCCTAGGCTTCAGCCCCACCTCTAGCAGGGAGGAAGCCAGCAGGCCCTGCACCAGCCTCTCCAGGTAACTGCAGGTACATTCAGATGGCACAGACTGAATAGTTGGAAGTCAACCGGGGCAACTGTGGTCATTTTGGACCCACATGGCATAGATTGCTGCCCATGCCTGCAGCTCCATCCCCGCCTTAGAAAGGGGAGAAAGGGGCATGAAGCTTCATCAGTCTCTCTGGGCAACTACAATCTAGGCCCGCACAACTTGGATTATTCCACACAGCTGTGGCTCTGTCCCTACCCCTGGAAAAAAAGAAAGTTGGGAGAAGCTTCATTGGTCCCTGAGGAAATGAAGGCAGCTTGAGCCTCCACAGATTACAGCACCAACTACGTCCTTGGTTCCTACTACACAACAAGAGAGAAAGGGCAAGAAAGCCCTAAACTAAAGAGAGAAACTGCACCCAGAATCAATACATCTAGTAAGCCAGGTGCCAAGACACCAATAAAAAATTACAATCCACACCAAGAAACAGGAAGATATGGCCCAGTTAAAGGAACAAGATAAGCCTCCAGATGACATAAAGGAGTTGAGACAACTAATCATAGATGTTCAAATAAATGTCCTTAATAAATTCAATAAGATGGCTAAAGAGATTAAGGATATTAAAAAGACATTGAACACAAAGAAGAATTTGAAAGCATACAGAGAAAAATAGATCTTATAGGAATGAAAGGCACAATAAATGAAATTAAAAATACACTGGAATCATAATAGCAGATTTGAGGAGGCAGAAGAAAGGATTGGTGAGATTGAAGAAATGGCCTCTGAAAGCGAACATACAAAAGAACAGATGGGGAAAAGAATGGGAAAAATTGAACAAGGTTTCAGGGAACTAAATGACAGCAAGAGACATGCAAACATATGTTTCATGGGTGTCCTAGAAGGAGAAGAGAAGGGAAAAGGGACAGAAGGAATATTTGAAGAAATAATAGTTGAAAATTTCCCAACCCTACTGAAGGACGTGGATATCCATATCCAAAAAGCACAACGTACTCCCATCTGAATAAACCTGAATAGACCAACTCCATGACACACACAAATCAGAATGTCAAATGCCAAAGACAAGGAATTCCAAGAGCAGCAAGAGAAAAGCAATGTGTAACATATAAGGGATACTCAATAAGATTAAATGCCGATTTCTCATCAGAAACCATGGCAGCAAGAAGACAGTGGTATGATATATTTAAGACACTGCTAGAGAAAAACTTCCAGCCAAGAATCTTATATCTGGCAAGACTGTCTTTCAAAAATGAGGGCAAGTTTAGAATATTCAGAGATAAACAGAAACTTAGAGAGTTTGTAACCAAGAGATCGGCTTTGCAGGAAATACTAAAGAATGTGCTACAGCATGAAAAGAAAAAACAGGAGAGAGAGGCTTTGAAGAGAGTCTAGAAATGAAGATTATATCAGTAAAAGTAACTAAAAGTGTCAAAAGAGTGGTGAAAATAAAATATGACAGATAAAACCCAAATATTTAGGAATAAACTTAACCAGCGATGTAAAGCACTTGTATTCAGAAATCTATAACTCATTGTTAAATCAAAAAAGACCTAAATAATTGGAAGAACATTCCATGCTCATGGATTGGAAGGCTAAATATCATTAAGATGTCAATTCTACTCAAATTGATATGCAGATTCAATGCAATCCTGACAAAGATTTCACCAGGATTTTAAAAATAAATGGAAAGCATGATTATCAAATTTATTTGGAAGGGTAAGGGGTCCTGAATAGCCAGAAATATCTTAAAAAGGAAAAGCAAAGTTGGAGGACTCTCACTTCTAGGCTGTAAATCATGTTACCTTGCTCCAGTGGTAAAAACAGCATGGTACTGGCATAAAGACAGACACATAGACTAATGGAACTGAATTGATGGTTCAGAAACAGACCCTCACATCTAGGGTCAAATGATTTTTGACAAATCTGTCAAACCCACCCAGCTCAGGCAGAACAGCCCATTCAACAAACGGTGCTGGTTATGGATATCCATAACCAAAAGAAGAAAAGAGGGCCCCTATCTCAAACCTTATACAAAAATTAACTCAAAATGGAACAAAAACCTAAATATAAAAGCAAGAACCATAAATCTTCTAGAAGAAAATGTAGGAAAATATCTTCAAGATCTGGTAGTAGGTGGTGGATTCTTAAAGGAGATAAAGAGGAGGACTGAGATGGACTACTGATGTTTAATGTATGTAGAAGTTTTAATTAACTTTACTGTAAAAGTGTGGAAATGTATAGAGTTGATGGTAACACATTATAGTGAATAACAGCTGGCTTATAAATATGAATGTGTCTGAAAATTTGGTAGTCTAGAGATATAAATACCAAACTGACAGAAAGCTAGATAATAATCTAGGGATTGAATAACACAGTAAACCCAGGGGTGGATGAGAAATGTGGTTGATAGTACAGATGCAAGAGTGTCCTTTGTGAGCTAGAGCAGATGTACATCACTATTGCAGGGTGGTGGGAATATGGAGAAGCATGGGAAAAATACAACTGGACTGTGGTTAACAGTAATAATGTAATATTCATGCATCTATGCCAAAGATGTACTGTGTTGATAATGGGGGAGTATCGAAAAAGTGTGCCAAATGTACACTATAGACCTGGTAATAATCAGATGATATTATCTCATAATCTGTAACAAATGTTCCACTACAGTGTGGTGTGTTGATAGAGGGGTTTTGTGTGTGAATTCTGCACATGTGCATGAGTGTTTTATAAGTTTACAACTTCTGTCATAAAAATATATTTTAAAAATAATAATAGGGTAAGTTGGGGGAAAAATACACCAAATGTAAGATACTTTAGTTAGTAATATTTTGAGGATGCTCTTTAATCATTAGTTAAAAATGTTTCACAACAATGCAAGGTATTAGTGGTAGGGTGAGGTATGAGAGCTCTGTATGATATTATGTATGTTTGCTTTGTAAGTTCACAACTAATACTGTTACACTTATTGTTTATGCTTATGTATGAGTGATATACTTCAATAAATGGGAAAAAAAAGAAAAAAAATTTCAGCCATGAGTCAAACCAACTCAGAAGCACAGAAAGACAAAACAGAGATAGAAAACTCGTTAGTTTATATAAAAGAGCTGGCATTTTGTCCTTGCCCCACTTTTTTTTTCAGCATGCTTCAAGGAATCCTTTAAAGAAGCTATTTTACAATCACTGTATCTTTTAGAAGCTTTTGAATACTAATCAAAGAATCCACCAAACTCCTTGGTGGAGTCTCGGAACCTCTTTGTTTCAGTGCACCTCTCAAATGTATAACTTGCCTAAACTCAAAGTTCTCCCTTACGGCCACTGTAGCCCCAAGCTGTCTTTAGCATAAAACACCCATTTTTCTAAGAACGCATATGAGGACTCCATTTCAAATTGGGTCTTTCATGTACTCAGCCCATGCTTTCTTTCCTTTCCAAAGGGTCTCTTCCAAAGGGTAGGTGTCTTACCTGAGCCCTCCTCTGGACCCAGTGCAGTTTTAATGTGTCCAAATAAACTTGTAGAACTCAACACAAGGCTGTGGAGCTCAAATCTGAGAGGAACTTACTCATGGCCTCCGTGTGCAGCGAGAAAGCATTGAGTGCACAATGGCTCCATGAGTACCTTCGTTTGGTTATTTATCTCTCTTAAGGGCCATGGCCAGGGTGGGTGTTGGGTCTCCTTCAGCTTCTATATCCAATGCCAACTTCTGTAAAACATAAACTAATGCGATTCAAAACTTTATCAAAGTTTACATGGGCAATAAACGACTAGCAAATCAGGAAGCTGTAAACCCAATGTGGTGAGTAGCTCCACTGAGAGAATGGACAAGGGAAGCAAATGTGGAAGCAAGTAAGGAAATGCTCTGATTGGATATCTAAGCAGCATTGTTTTATTTAGGCTGTTATCTCATGGAAAGTTCCTTTTTAATGTATCTATTTTTAATTGGCTGGCATTAAGATTTTGTTTTATTTTTTGCTACAGCGGGCATTTATAGAAAGGCAGCCTCCCTCAAGTTTCAGTCCTGCTACTTGGGTTTGTAGGTCAGAGATTAGCCCAAAGTCAGTCACCCCAGTCTAATGCCTCCTGAATTTTATTTTAATAATACTCAATAAATATCTGTTGAAAATAAGTGAACTGAATTCAAATCACTGCATTTTCTAACTGGAATCATAATGCACATAGTGTTCAAATAAAGAACTTCCTTTAAAACACATGTAGCCCACTGTCCACCACCCAGAAAATCCCTTATTTTTGTAATGAACCCTGAGAGATCAACTATATCTCTTATTTTTTACTACAAAAAGGCTCTGGCAAATGAATCTCATAAAGAATTTTTGAAATAATTTATTTTCCAGGACAATATACTCAATTTTCTAAGATAATACCTTAACTTCCTGGATGCTAAAACAAGCACCATAGAATGGATTGGCTTAAACAGTGGGAATTTATTGGCTCATGGTTTTGAATCTAGGAGAAGTCCAAAATTGAGGTGTCAGCAAAGACAATGCTTTCTCCTCAAAGACTGTAGCATTCTTGGGCTGTCTGCCAGTGATCCTTGGACATTTGGGTCTTCTGTCACATGGCAATGCAGGTGGTGGCATCCTCGCCTTTGTCTTCCAGTTTTCTTTGACTTTCAACTTCTTGACCCTCACAGCTTTCTCTCTCTATGTCTGAATTTCACTTAGTTTATAAGGGAATCCAGTAATCCAGATTAAAGCCCAAACTGATTAAGTTAGACCACATCTTAACTGGAGTAACTTCTTCCTGAGGTCCTATTTATAATGGGTCCACATCCACCAGAATGCAGATCAAGACCAAGAATATGCCCGAACTGGGGTACACAATTCAATCCACCACAGATGACTTACACTAGCAATCTCATGAATAAAGCAACTTGGATAAACTTGAGGCTGTTGATTTCCCCATTTATTAGCTCATTTGCCCTCTACAAGATACATTGGGAGTGGGTTGGGTATATTGGGGACGGGGTAACTGGTAGTGTGAATTGGGAGAGGGGTGTTAACTTCTGCCATTGTAGAGCTGTTACCTTATTTTCTTATCAGTGACAACTCCTGGTGCTGGGCTTTTTTAACTCATGGAAAGTACATCAAGAGCAATATTTAAAGAACTAAAAAGAATAAAATAAAAGAATGCTGGAAATTGATTTTAGGGACTAGTTCAACTTCTTATCAGAATTAGTAGTAATAGGATATGGAAAGGCTGAGAAATTCCGTATTTAATTTTCTTGAAATTCCACATTTTCTTTCTTTAAATGACAAAGAGGATTAATTGGTGTAGATACTCTACAGATTCTGGAAGAAAGACTGTTATGTGATTTTCCAGGGTCAGCCAACAACATTCTCCTCCATGATCTTTCCATTCTGGCCACCCTAACCTTCCAACCCTTGCACTTTGATGCTTCTCCTGCCACAGGGCCTTCACACAGGATAGCCCTTTTTAGTAGAACAGTTTTTCCTGCCCCATTTCACCTAATCTACTCTTATTCTTCAGATGTTATCAGAAAGCATTTTCTGAGCTATGCCCAAATGATCTTATAGCATCATGTTCCTCTTCTTGTGGTAGTTCAATTTATATTTGGGAGATTAATGCCTAATTCCCCACTAGAATGTAAGCTTTATAAGGGCCAAGCATAACACAGAAAGGATATCAGTTGAGCTTGGTGGAAGATGATATGCCAGATAAGGAAGGTGTTCCATTTGTGGGAACTAAATGAATAAAGGAATAAAAGCAAGTAGTATGTGACATATTTTTAAAAATATTTTATTATTTTATTAAAAGAAGCTTTAGATTACATAAGTGCTACATAAAAATATAGGGGATTGCCATATACTCCCCCTCTCCCCCACCCCACTTTCCCACATTAACAATATCTTTTATTAGTGTGGTACATTTGTTAAAATTGATGAACATATTTTGAAGCACTGTACTGACCGTGTACTATAGTTTACACGTTGTCTTGCACAATTTTATAGGTTTTGACAAAATGTATAATGGCCTGTATCTGTCATGGCAATGTCATGCAGGACAATTCCAATGTCCCAAAAATGCTTCCATGTTGCACCTATTCTTCCCTCTCTCTTCCTTCAGAACATCTGGTGGCCACTGCCTTTATATCAATGATATATAGCAAATATTCCATTGCCAGAATAATAATGTCTACTTTAATCCGTAGTTGCTTTCCCCACTTATGTTTTTCATTCCTCAGTCTTGAGGATTGGGGTTGATGATGCCCACCCTGCCTCCAATTGAGGGGTGGCTTAGATCTCATGGGGCAGATGGATGGAACTGTATTGCTTGCAGTTGCAGGCACTCTCCACTTCCTGGGATGGGCGTTGTCCATTAGCAGCCTTTAGTTAGTTGAGTACATGGCATATTTAGAAATCAGAGCTTGGGTGATCAAGATAGAATGAGTGGAGATGAGCTTTAAAAAGGCAGATTGAGTCCAGATTGTTGAGCGCTTTGGGCTTGTTAAGGAGTTTGGACATTTTCTAGGCAGAGAGGAGCCATTTGAAGACTATTAAGCAGTAGAATAACACAATCCCATCTGTGTTTCAGATATAACTCTGGCAGCAGTGTGGAAGGCAGTGGAACTAAAAATAGGATTATAAGTAATGCGCTGATTGCTTTCCCCCTAGTTACACAGTAACCCAATTTTTAGCCTTGACATAAATCCTGTCTGTATAGGAAAATCCCTAAGCCTGAAGAAGCAGCTCCTTATACAATCTTAAGGAGAGTTATTACAAAGCAAAAGGGCAAAGTGGCCATCAGCTATGTGTATTGTGTCACGTGCCAACAAGTGTTCAATAATGAAATCATTTAACAAGAGTAATTAGTTTAATATATGGAACTATAAAATTCAACTTTTGTTCAGACAGTCTTAGTAACTGGTCTATTTGCAGTGAAATAGATGGGATGTCACTGTTCTAAATCCTCAAAGTTCTAGGTCAGCAGATCTACGAAAGTGATCAGCAGTTTTATTGTAAAAAAAACAAAACAAAACAAAAAAACCTATGGAAATCCATAATACAGCATGATATAACGGGACATCCTGCAAAATGACAACATTTCAGTGCCAGGGACATAATAATTATTGAGATGGTTTCATGTACCAGATGCTGTTCTGCTTTAACATGATTAGCCTATTTAATGCCACAACTTTATGAGATACTATAATTACATATCTGAGATATGAAGAGAGACTAAGTAGCTTGCCCAAGGTTTCAAAGGTAGTAAGTGATAGAGATGGACTCAAACTAGGCAGCCTGGTTCCAAGTCTATGCTCTTAAAAATTATCACTGTACCTCATCATACAAAGCTGGGCTCAGCTTTGGAAAGGCCCCTTTTTCTTCTTCATCCTTACACTTTTACTCATCTTTTATTTTTTTCAACTCAAGAGAAAACATCAATTTAATTGGGTTTGTGTTTGATTGACTTTTACTGTTTTTCACATAAAATCACATGGATTTTTGCTGGGTAATGTTTTGATAACAGCTGATTTTAATGGTGGTCATTTAAAAAAGTTGACTCAGGCCAGTCCTAGCTCCGGAGATAATAAATACTCAAAACATAGGCTGCTAGAAATTCTGACTCACTATGTGCTGCAGAGGCCTGCAGCTCTAACACTGAACCCTAAATCCCACCTCCTGGATACTGTCTTAGGCTTGAATATATTGCCTTGTAAAAACTAGTTTAGGGGGAGATGTATACAATTAACTTTTTTCCTAGTGTTCTGTTCCTAGAATTTATGCTGTTAAATAAAAGCATATATAAAGCTACATTGCTTTATGCCTCACTGTCACATTCTACTCATCTTGAAAAACCTCTAATAACAGATTTGTCTGAAGCAAGGTTTTGTATTCTGTTCTTTCTTGGTGCTGTATTTGAAAGTATTCTCATATAGATCCGGACAATTTTTGGCGGCTTTGATACAGTAATGTGCAGAGTTATGGTAATAAAGGAAAAAAATTAGAACAGTAAGTAGCATGAGCCATTTTGATAGAGCCTATAAAAATTCAAGAATGAGAAGATTTGAATTAAATAATAGTAATTTTAAGTGTTTTCACATGGTGATGCCCTCTTGATGATGATAGCCTCCTAATTTTATGCTTCCCTTAAATAGTTCACTAAAATGAGGAAGTGCAGTGGAAAGAAATCAATGTCTTTTTAAGTCAGAGATTCCAAGGATGTCAGGGATAATATTCTACCCCCTCCCCTTTCCCCAACACCTTCCCCACCACAGCCCAGCAGGTGTATGGCTTCTCCAGGGTTTCATCAGACCTTGATGAAATGAGTAAATCAGATACAGTAATCCCTCTCTCTTCTTTCTTTAAACTAGTGGTACTTTCTTCTATCTTTTGTTTTTCCTACTTTGATAGGGACAAGGGTACAGGAAAAGTTTTCTCTACTGTAAAGAAAATCACAGTGCAATTAAGGAAATAAGTGGCAGTTGATACTTTATCTCCATCAGGATCACCAATCTGAGGGCTCCACACTCTTGGCTTTCCTCCTCTCAGCCAATTCCACCCTTTAGGCATTTATTTCCTCATCTTTAGCACCAAATTCTGGGTCAGTTCAATTTGAGTGCTTTGAATTGCAAGTAATAGAAAATACAATTAAATTGGCTTACATAATAAAGTAATTAGTTGGCTTATAAAACTAGAGTTTGCATTCAGGTGAGGTTTGATTAGGGTTCTGTCTCTGTGTTCTGTTTCTTTCAGCTCTGGGTCCTCCTACATGTGTTGACTACTTTTTTTATTTTTAATTCTCTCAGGTAGTCAAAAGGCTAGCACCTTCAGATATCACATTGGTACACCACATAGTCCAGGGGAGAGAGAGGTCCTATTTTACCCCAGCCATCAAACAGAAGTCCTGTGCATTCCACTGGTGGGACTGGTCACTGTGGTTCAGAAGATGAGAGTACACTGATTTGCTAAGGCTTGGGCCAAACTCTCTAAACCATGGCTGCTACTCAATTGGGAATGAGTAAAAAGGATGCTGAAGAGCTCTAGGCTTATGAAGTTCTCAAAGCTCACAATCCCAGAGAGAAGAGAAATGGTCACTCAAGAACTATGTATCAAATATCTCAGTGGGACTTGACCTTACTTGGGAACTTGACCTTTTAGAGCCTATTTGACCCTCGGACCAACCAGAGTATGGAAATCCATTGGCCAGACTTGGGCCATTTCCTCACTTCCAGTGCCAGAGTTCAGGAAAGGCCCTATAATTGATACTTCCTCCCAAATCACATGGATCAGGGAGGAGTACTTTCCCAATAGTAAGAGGAGGACTAATGGATTAAAAACAACAGATAATTACTCCTTGTGTTTGCTGTTTCTACCCCTCCACAAGGATCTGATGTCTCCCAGGGATGATACCACATCCCCAGGCATTGATTTGAAAAACAAAATCATAATGTGACACCAATGTATTTTTAAAATGCTGGGAGTACAACACAAGGAATTTTATATCTAAATGTATCTGACAATTAATATTGCTTGGACACATTATATACCAATAGTATACTGAGTATAAATCATGAATCATTCTGTGGTATACATGTTCCTTAGCATATTTTCTTTCTATTTTGCATTTCAGAGATAATGTTTAATTTCATGAAGTTTACATTCTATACCAATGAGATTTTTAGATTATATTATTTTATATGAATGTGCCTCCCATAAATGTATAAGACAAGATTTTCCATTAGAATTTACAAACAGAAGGTAAACACATGAATTTAATGATCTTTCCTTCATCTTTAGATATGTACAATGTTAAAAGACCAAAACAATTTATTTCTGATTTTATAGTAAAATCATGGATTAAATCACACTCTATGCATGTGGTTATAATGGAACACCTTTACTTTATATTTTTTTTATTATTTTTTTAAACAGATACTTAGTTTACATAAATGTTACACAAAAGATATAGGAATTCCCATATGCCCCACTCCCCACACCTCCCACACCCTCCTACATAAACATCCTTCATTAGTGTGGCACATTCATTGCAATTGATAAACACATCATGAGGCTTTACATTAAGCATGGACAATAGTTCACATTGTAGTCTACACTCTCTCCCACACAGTTCTACATGTTGTGTGATGATATAAAATGGCCTATATCTGTCTTTGTAACGTCACTCAGGACAATTCCCAAGTCCCGAAAAAGCCCCCGTATTACCACTGTTTTTTCCTCTCCCTGCCCCCAGAGCCTCCAGTGGCCACTGGTTCCACATCAATGTTGTAATTTCTTCCATTGCTAGAATCAAAATATGTCTATAGTAGAATACCATTAAGTCCACTCTAGTCCATAGTTCTTTCCCCAATCCCGAGGATTCTGGGATGGTGACATCCACTCCACCTCCAATTGAGAGGGGGCTTATATCCCATGGATAAGATGGGTGGGACTATCCTGCCTGCAGCTGCAGACTCTCTCCATTCCCTGGAACAGCCATTGTCCATCATCATCTCCCCGTCCATTGTCCTGGTGAGTCCAATGAGCTGTAGAGTAGGTTCTGCAACTCCGCCGAGGTTCCGGGCCCAGGTGGCACATGTACAGCCCAAAGACTCGAGTCTCTGGACGTACACCTACAAACTCCAGCACCAAGTATAGGTTTAAATAGAAGGGACAGATGAGCCATGTGCAGGGAAAACAATTGAGTCCAACTCTGTCATTCTCGGGAGCACAAACTCCAAAGTAGGGCCCACTGGCACGGAACCAAACTCCAGAGCTATCCGCCTTGACCATAGGATCTGGGTGTCTCCAGAGCCATCAGGAGTCCCACTATTTGGGTAGTATCCACTTTGGCAGTCTATAAGATCCTGCTGAGATGTGCGTAAGCGTTCTCTGGGATGACCTCCCGACTTACTTTGAAGTCTCTTAGCCATATAAACTCATTTGTCTTTACCTTTTCCCCCTTTTATTTGAGGTCTTTTCCCAGTTGCATTGCTAGTTGGTGCTTGGTAGCAATCACTTGGTGCCAGGGAGGCTCATCCCCGGGAGTCATGTCCCACACTGGGGGGTAGATAATGCATTCATATGCTAAGTTTGGCTTAGAGAGAGGCCACATTTGAGCCTCTCTCTAGGAGAGGCTCCCAAGAGGCAACCCTTAGGCACCCCATAACAGTAGGCTAAGTTTCAATTTCAAGAGCAAAGGCTCATAAGCCTAGTTGTCAATATCAAGGGCCCATCAGTGGGTCATCCTCCTTCACCAGTCACTCCCCCTGCACTAGGGGGACTGTTGCTGCTCCCTTAGAGAATGTGGCAGAGCCCTCCAGGATTGGAATTCAGTATTCTCTCGGTTATTGTGTGAGTCTCCACCCACTGTGACAATGTCCTGTGAACATTTGAACATTTTTACATACCTTATATGTGTGCTCAGGTGAACTTCCTCCCATGCATCCCCCATCCCTGACACCCCACACCAATGATCCTCTCCTGCCCCAGTTGTAACCCTTCTGTGATCCAAAGCTTCTTTAAAGATGAAGCCATTACAATAGCTGAATACAATTAATAGGAAAACAAAATAATAATGATAAGTTAAATATAAGAGATAAAATACATAAAATAAAAAAAACTAAAAATAATATTTTAAGTTTGGGATATTTAAAAAAATGAAAAATATTAAAAAAAATTTTTTTTGACATTTTGCCTTTCATTCCTGCAATATCTGGTGCTGTCTGTACTGTGGCACATTCCCCCACTCATTCCCCAGTATCTCACTCTTTTTCATTTTGTTTTCAAAGAAGTTTTAGGTTGCAGCAAAGTTACACACAGAATACAGGAGACTCACATATACCCAACATCCTCCCTCTTCCCCCCCCCCGCCCCATATTAATACCTTTTTATATGTGGATGGGACCTTTGTTATAACTGATATACAAATAGTGAAACATAGCTACTAAACATGGTCAATGGTTTACACCAGGGTTTACATTTTAGACCGCACACTTTTATAAATTTTGATATTTATCATGTCCTGTGTCCATCACTGTAAGATCATGCAGAACATTTCCACTGATCACTGAATACCCCCTGTTCGTTATATTCTATACCTCCCCCTCACCCCCCAGGGCCCATGGCGATGACCTGGCTTGACTCGTTGGATGACAAGATTCATAATTACATGCAACAAGACTGAGGTCTTGACACACTGGTTTGCCCTCCCCTTTTAGGAACTGCCTGTGCTCTCTAGAGACTCCCACCTGTCTTTTTCTGAAACAAATCGGTCTTCCTGAGGATGGGAGTCCAACACCTTCCCTCTCATTATGTGGGTCTCTACCCACTGATACAACACATTATGCCAGAATGACCACTCACACGCTCCCTAGAAGCCTCCTCCAGGGTACGCACTGTCCTGAATGCCCCCCCCCATCCAACACCCTAAATCAGTAACCCTTCATTGTCATATTGCCATAAGAGCATTCCTAACTTTGTACTTTCAACAACCTACCCTCAAATCTCCAGTGTTCACCGGGTCCCACTCCCAACCCTCCCCCCAGTACCCTGGACCTTCTAACCCACTCTTCTCAATCTACCCACCTGTCAACCCTGCACCTCCCAACCCAATAATATCACTACCCTCCTGTCCTATCCCTTCAATATGCAACTACACTCTTTCACCTTACCATAGATTACATCCATATGGGTGATGGTTCACAACCTTCTCCTCTCTATTTCTTGTAAACCTATCTTCCAGACAATAGCTCTCTGAGTCTGCTCAATTTCCTTAATTCATATCAGCGAGGTCATGTACTGTTCATCCTTCAATGCCTGGCTTGCTTCACTCAACATAAGGTCCTCAAGATTCATCCATGTTTTCCCATGTGTTAGCACTTACTGCTTCTTACAGCTGAGTAATATTCTATTATATGTATGTACCACATTTTGTTTATCCATTTGTCTGTTGGATGGGCACCTGGGTTGATTCCAACTTTTGGCAATAGTGAATAATGCCGCTATGAATATTGGTGTGCATATATCTGTTCGTGTCTTTGCTTTCAATTCTTCTGGGTATAAACCCAGCAGTAGAATTGCTGGATCCTATGGAAGTTCTATAGTTAGTTTTTTGAGGAACCGCCAAACTATCCCCCACAATGGCTGGAACATTCTACATTCCCACCAGCAGTGGATAAGGGTTCCCATTCCTCCAAATCCTCTCCAACACTTATAGTCTGCTGTTTTTTTAATAGCCTCCATTCTAATGGATGTAAGATGGTTTCTCATTGTAGTTTTGATTTGCATTTCCCTAATAAAGCTAGTGATGTTGAGCATCTTTTCATATGCATTTTAGTCATTTGTATTTCTTCCTTGGAGAAGTGTCTTTTCAGGTCACTTGCCCATTTTTAAAATGGGTTGTTTGTCTTTTTATTTTTTGAGGTGTAGGATTTCTTTATATATGTAGGATATTAGGCTCCTATCAAATATATGGTTGCCAAATATTTTCTCCCATTGGGTTGGCTGCCTTTTTAGTTTCTTGATAATGTCCTTTGAGGTGCAAATGTTTTTAATTTTGAGGAGATCCCATTTATCTATTTTTTCTTTCACTGCTCGTGCTTTAGGTGTGAAGTTCATGAAACTATTTCCTATTACAAGGTCCTGTAGATGCTTCCCTACATTATCTTCCAAGGTTTTTATGGTCTTGGTTCTTATATTTAGAACTTTGATCCATCTTGAGTTGATTTTTTTTAACAAGGTGTAAGACAGTGTTCCTCTCTCATTCTTTTGGATATGGATATCCAGCTCTCCAAGCACCATTTGTTGAAGAGGCCATTCTCTCCAACTGAGTGGGCTTGGTGGCCTTGTTGAATATCAGAAGACTGTATATGCGAAGATTTATATCAGAACTCTCAATTTGGTTCCATTGGTTGGTATGTCTATCCTTGTGCCAATACCATGCAGTTTTGACCACTGTAGCTTTGTAGTATGTTTTAAAGTCAGGTAGTGTGATACCTCCAATTTTGCTTTTCTTTTTCAATATGTCCTTGGTGATTCTGGGCCTCTTACTCTTCCAAATAAATTTTGTAGTTAGTTTTTCCAATTCATTAAAAAATACTGTGTTGATTTTTATTGGGATTGCATTAAATCTGTAGATTAATTTGGGTAGGATAGAGATCTTAATGATGTTTAGTCTTCCTATCCATGAACAGGGAATATTCTTCCATTTATTTAAGTCTTCTTTGATTTCCTTTAACAGTGTTGTGTAGTTTTCTGTATATAAGTCCTTTACATGTTTAGTTAATTTATTCCTAGGTATTTGATTCTTTTAGTTACTATTGTAAATGGTATTTTTTTTCTTGATTTCCTCCTCAAATTGCTCATTATTGGTGTTCAGAAATGCTACTGATTTTTGAGCATTGATCTTATAGCCTGCAACTTTACTGAACTCAATTATAAGTTCTAGAAGCTTTGTTGTAGATTTCTCAGGGCTTTCTATGTATAGGATCATGTCATCTGCAAAAAGTGAAATTTTCACTTTTTCCTTTCCAATTTGTATGCCTTTTATATCTTTTTCTTGCCTCAGTGCTCAAGCAAGTACTTCTAAGACAATATTAAATAGGAGCAGTGATAGTGGGCATCCTTGTCTTGTTCCCAATCTTAGAGGGAAAGCTTTTAGGATTTCACCATTGAAGATGATGTTAGCTGTGGGTTTTTTATATATACCCTTTATCATGTTCAGAAGTTTCCTTCTATTCCTATCTTTTGCAGTGTTTTTATCAGGAAAGGGTGCTGTATTTTGTCGAATGCTTTTTCTGTATCTATAGAGATGATCATGTGACTTTTTTCTTTCAATCTGTTTATGTGATGTAGTACATTGATTGTTTTTTTTTTTTATGTTGAACCATCTTTGCATACCCAGGATGAAACCCACTTGTTCATGATGTGTAATTCATTTGATATGTTGTTGAATGCAATTAGCAAGTATTTTGTTGAGGATTTTAGCATCTAGGTTCATTAGAGAGATTGGTCTGTAATTTTCCTTTCCTGTGGCATCTTTGTTTGGCTTTGGTATTAGGGTAATGTTGGCATCATAGAATGAGTTAGGCAATGTTCCTTCTACTTCTATTTTTTGGAAGAGCTTAAGCAGGATTGATGTTAGTTCTTTCCGGAATGTTTGGTAGAATTCAGCTGTGAAGCCATCTGGTCCTGGGCTCTTCTTAGTTGGGAGGTTTTTGATGACTGAGTCTATCTCTTTACTTGTAATTGGACTGTTGAGTTCATCAATTTCTTCTTTTGTCAATGTAGGTTGCTTGTGAGTTTCTAGGAATTTGTCCATTTCCACTAAATTATCATTCTTGTTGGCATATAATTTTTCAAAGTATCCTCTTATGCTACTCTACTTCTGTGGAATCAGTGGTGATATCCCCTTCATCATTTCTTATTTTGTGTATTTGCATCTGCTCTCTCTCTCTCTCTTTTTTTTTTTTTTTTT
>JAQZBX010029048.1:0-27502 GCA_029593785.1 Cabassous unicinctus
AAAAAGGTAATCACATTTTAAATTATCTCTATAATTTATTGGCATGATTTATAAGAGAATTCTTTCTTTTTAATAATTATCCTTCAACTCTGTAAGAACTTGAGATATCTTATTGTATCCATGCATGGTCCCTAGAAAGGCTCTTCCCCTGCTCCTGTGGGGAAAAGGTACTATGTAATTAACACTGCAGTTTCAGATTGTTTCAAAGGCCTTGTAACAGATAATCATGCAACAAAAATATTTTTCTGCCCCTGTCCAGCATTAACAGAGCCTTCCTTTTCTACTCAAAGTTACCCCCTTTTCTTCTATCCTTTCTCTAGGGTTTAGAGAAAATATATGCCAAGAATTTTTTCACAAGCACAAATTACTGTAAAAACTTAAAAGAATTCATTTAAAGGGAAGTTAATCAATTTTGTTCTAGAGGTGTTGTTCATATGTCTTTGAAATTGCTGCCTTTTTTCCTTTAGGGCCAAGCTGATTTCCTTTTGTCCCTTTAGCAAATGGTAATTTGCATGAACATGAAAACATTTTACCTGCACTAATATTCTAGAACTTGACTAGTCTGTATAGGCATACAGGCAATCAGGTCATCTGGTAAACCTAAAGTGTCCATCAGTAGAAGAGTGGGAGAACCCATAAATGCACATAAGTTTAACAGAAAACTTAACTGCCATCCAAAGACTGAGGTAGGCTTATGTTGCATATACTAATGTAGAAAGATTAAGTTATACCATTCAGTGAAAAAATTTGTTAGCAAACAAGGCATAAGGTTTGATCCTATGCATATAAATGCTTATAAGGAGGACACTTGTACAGAGCAAAGAGGAAAATCAAGAAGGTAAGTGAATCTCATTTTTAAAAAATTCCAACAATGCATCAGAGTATAGGGCAAATGTGAAAGTATTCAGTTATAATATTTCTAATAATTAACTCTAAGCCACCAAATTGTTCCTAAATGATCATCATCTGTGACTGTCCTAAAAATTGCCAGATAAGGACACAACTCCACAACTCTCCTTGGAAAAATACTTGAGTTCTTCTTCCACCTACAGGAATCAGAATTTAATTGTAGTAATTTTTAAG
Source organism: Cabassous unicinctus (assembly GCA_029593785.1). Taxonomy (NCBI): domain Eukaryota; kingdom Metazoa; phylum Chordata; class Mammalia; order Cingulata; family Chlamyphoridae; genus Cabassous; species Cabassous unicinctus. Next base: position 1,084 of record JAQZBX010029048.1, read on the forward strand.
ATGTATTGAGCTCTTACTATGAACCAGGTACAGCGTTATTTCTGTGTGGCAGTTTGAGATTATTTATGAACCTCAAAAAAGATAAGGGTTATGTCTGTAAACTGGTCTTTTCCTCTAGGTGTGATACCCTTTGATTGTATTAGATTCAGCAGATATATCTTTGATTAAATTATGTTAAGTTTAGGGCTTTAATTCGACCATGTCAGTAGGGTATAACTCAGGTTAAGTACCCACCCTCTTGGTGGGCTGATGTAAACAGGCACGCACTCAAGAAGACACGGAAGAAGATATACAGGAAGAGAGAAAGAGCTCCACAGACACAGCAGAGGAGAGAACTTTGATCCTGCAGCCCGAGAAGAAAGATAAGCCATTCACCAGATAGTTTGCAGCTGAGCCCAGAAAGAAATAAGCACTATGCCAGCCAGTAGCTGAGAGAGAAGGCTGAACCCATGCAGAAATTGCCTGCCATCTATCTTGCTTCAACACATGGCAACTGACTTGGGTGATAAAGTATCTCTTATGGTACCTTGAGTTGGACTCTTTAGGACTTTGTAACTGTAAGCTTTTACCCCCAAATAAATACCCTTTATAAAAGCCAACAGATTTCTGGTTGCATCAGCAACCCTTTGGCTGACTAATACACTCTGAAAGTATTATAGCTCTGTTTTTCTTGTTAGCCAGAAAAAGAAGGAAAAGGAAAAACACTACAATCCAAAACCTATAGGTCATAGCTGTTACAGAACTTCTATACAGGCAGGGCATAAGGGCATCAATCTGTTTGGAAGGGGATAGAGCTTAATGCTCTATCTTCATAGAATTTATAAATAATGAAAATGTCAATGGACCATATTTATTGGTGAGAGGGTAAATAACTTATAGTATGGGGGTAGGGCCCACCCTCTTGGTGCTTCTGATGCCCTGGGATAAGAAAATCCCCATCAGAGCAGAAATTACCTCTGAGGGAAAAGAAATGACATTTTGTCTGGTGGAAGATCTTAGAAGCACAGCAAAGTTTCAAAAATTTCCACATATGCATTATTTAGTGGTGTGCTAGGTATCACACCTTGGATATAACAACCTGATCCCCTCCTTTAAAAATCATATGTAGGGAGCGGATATAGCTCAAGTGGTTGGGCACCTGCTTCCCATGTACGAGGTCCCAAGTTCAATCCCCAGTACCTCCTAAAAACAAACAAATGAAAAAACCAACTCTCATTGGGGAGCAGATGTAGCTCAGTGGTTGAGAGCCTGCTTCCCATGTACAAGGTCCTGGGTTCAACCCCTGGTACCTCCTTAAAAATATATATATATATATATATGGTGTATGTTTTCATTTCCTAGGCTGCTTAAGCAAACACCATGAAATGAGTGGGCAAAGAGAATTTATTTGCTCATGGTTTGAGGTAGGGAAAAAGAAATTCCAAATCAAGGTGTCTGGTTGCCAGTGATGCCTGTTTGTCACATGGCAAGGCACATGGCAGTGTCTCCTGGTTTCTCCCTTATCTTCTGGGTTCTATCGATATCCACCCTCTTGTTTCCCATGGCTTTTCTCTCTCTCTGCCTGAATTTCATTCTCGTATATGGAACTCCAGTAATAGTATTAAGACCCATCCTGATTGAAGTGGGACACACCTAAACTGAAGTAACCTAATCAAAAGTCCTACTTACAATGGATTTAGACCCATAGGAATAGATTAAATTTAAAAACATGTTTTTGGGGGGCACACACAGCTTCAAACCACCACAGCAGATAATTACATATAACCAACAGCTGAACTGTCTTCCAGTGCAGTGCTTCTCAAATAATCTTTGGTGAAGGACAAGTCTGATTGCATTAGTCAGCCAAAGGGGTGCTGATACAAAATATCAGAAACCTGTTGGGTTTTACAAAGAGTATTTATTTGGGGTAGAAGCTTACAGTTACCAGGCCATAAAGCATAAGTTACTTCCCTCACTTAAGTCTGTTGCCACGTGTTGATGCAAGATGGTGGGTAATGTCTGCGAAGGTTCAGCCTCCCTCTTCCTCTGAAGGCTCTGTGGTCCCAGCTTTTTCCAATATCAGCTGTAGGCTGGCATAAGTCTCGTGCCTCTCCCGGGACTCTTTCTCTCTGGGCTCAGCTGCTCAGGGCTCTGGTATCTGCAGCTGCAAACGACCAGGGGAATGGTTCGTCTCTCTTTCCAGGGCCTTTGCTGTGTCTAATAGTGCCTTCTCTGTTTCCTCATGTATCTGCTTCTCTGTGTTCTTTTCCTGCGTGCTTAATTCCCGGGGCTCCAGCTCAAAACTCAAAACTCCCTTCTCTATGGTGCAGTTTCTCTGTGAGTCCCTGCCCACCAAGGGGGCAGGGACTCAACATCCTACTGACTTGGCCCAATCAAAGCCTTAATCATTATTTAATCAACTAAAAGTGAAACCTCTGAATCCAAACCAATCTAATATGCCCAGAGGGACAGACAAGTTCACAAACAAAATCCAATATCTATTTTTGGAATTCATAAATAATGCCAAACTTCTACACTGTTTTTGTTTGTTTGTTTTTAATTTCTAATCCAGTGTGGGTTGTTGGCTTATTCTACACATGACTCACCACATGAGCTTTAACAAAACCCAACCTGGACCATACCCAGAGCAAAAAGAAGAGTCCACTGATCAAATGCATGGATGTCACAACAATGAAAAACTACAATAACAAGTTTATAAATATCAATTCTCAATTTTTCTTCTTTTCTCGACCTAGACTGGTAACAAATGGTACTGATCCAGGGGGGCCACTTTGAAGAGCACCGGTAAAATGCATGTAGATCCTAACTCAGTGAATAATACAAAATATCTGAAAATCAGCTATGGATAAATAAAAATAAGCAATTTAAACAAAACATCCTACACTGCTCCTTTTTTAAACTTTTTGTTCAGTTTAATTGAAAAGTATCCTGACATTGCAAAGCAATCTTTAAAAAACAAAATTGTCTCCATTTGCAACTTTGTATATTGTAGTATTCTAACATCATGCAATCAAAATAAGACAAAGTGGATGGTGAGGCTGAAAACTAATAATAAGCCAATACTCCTGTAGAGATGCTTTGTGGAAAAATTAATCTTTCATTATAAAATACATGGGCCCAGTAGAGATTCACAATGTACAGTGGCACTGAAAAATCCTGCACAAATAAGTCAGATTAACCTTTCAGGAGTCTGTAAGTTATCTAACCACAAAGCCCATTCTTTACAGTATACCTAGGAACATCATGATTTACACATTTTGAGAAGCTCCTCTATAAATATACCTTGTCGTTTCTGTCTCAAACTTCTTGAGTGCCTCTATTGCCAACACAGATGCCTTAACATTTCATTATCCACCCCAACCACCACCACACCCACCATGCCCCCCATACACACACACTTTTTAACTGCTTTCAAAATTTCTACCTTCTGCCTGGGAACAAAAGACATCTAAGCCTTCCATTTTCAGTCCTGATAATCAGAGATTCATTTGGGGAATAATTTTTCAGCTCCAAAACAACGAGCCATTGTGCTTACAAGTAAAGCACAAGAAAGTTGTTTTGAGACACAGATGCTGGAGAGGTAGCTAGATACATGCACAGTCTTACAGCCAATGATCTAGCAAGCAGAGTTCAAATTTGTAACTTAGCAAAAGTAAAGTTTTAGTGCATCATGGACTCGCATGACCATCTGGCGATACTGAAAGGAAAAATGTTAAATCCATCATTGCCAAGGTTCTATGGAACAACTGTGAGCTCTCTTCTGCCCAAAGACCTATTTAACATTACTAAAGCACAACACGGACTAGGTGAAGTTCATGCAATCCATCAGATCCCACTTCAAGAAGGGTTTCTCAACATCAAAGTTCAAATAACTCCACTGGAAGCCTTTGTTAAAAATCTAGCTTTCTCCAGATTGTGGTGATAATCACATAACTGTATAAATTACTGAAAAATCGAACTGTGCACTTTCAATGGTTAACTGAATAATTAAACTATCCCACTAAAAATATGTTAAAAGTGAAAAAAACTTTCTTAAACACAGCTCTTGGGGACCACCTCCAGAGATTCAGATATAAAAGGGTATGACAGAACTTAGGAATTAGCATTTTGTTTTGTAAAGAACCAGTAATTCTTATGAGAACCAAAATTTGGGCTACATGTTCTAAAATCCATCCTGAAATTAAGCTGGACCATTAAAAAGCAGCATGCCTAGGTCACCTCTGAAATCCTTTCACTGAGATGCTGTCATCAAGGAATGTGACCAACAAGAAGGCATTATCATTCAATATTTCTCATAAGGGGAGCTGTGAAATTTTTAAATATATATATTTAAGTACCAAGAAAAGATTTCCTTCTCCCAAGAAAAATGATTGTTTATGATTTATACACAATGCAACTGATTTAATTCCACTTTTAATCTGGCTACTAGGAAGCTCAAAAACAATAGTTCTTCCAAATTTAATAATTATGTAGGAGATAAAGGCTTATCTCGCTAAAATGTATATTTTCTCTGATCTTGGTATATTTCTTACATATTTTCATCTAATAGTAAACATTCTTGTAAACTGCATAAAAACCTTTATGAAATAAGGCAAAATGAAAATAATTACAGATAGACATAAATGCATACAGAATTTGAATTGTAACAATTCTTATTAAATAACCAATTCTATCTTCCAATAACTAGAAAAGAAAAAGAGGCTAACAAATAAAAACAATCCATCTATTAACTTTGATTCATTTGGAATTACATGGGAAAGCATTATGGTAAAGTTATTTTATTTTTTGAAATAGTTTCAAATTTAGAGGAAAGATACGAAAATAATACAGAGATCCCCAATATTCCTCCTGTGATGGTAGTTTTTGTGTCAACTTAGCCAGGTTATGGTGTCCAGTTATTTGGTCAAGCAAACACTGGCCTGGCTGTTACCATGAGCTCACTTGGTGGACTTAAATCAACAGTAAGTTCGCATGCAGCGTCCCCCGCCCGGCTTAGGGATGGTCTGGTGCGGAGAGCCCGTAGTCCAGGAAACGGGGGCGCGGCCGGAAAGGGGGCCCGCCCCCTCGCCCTTCACGCACCCGCACGTTAGTGGGCAACCTGGTGCTAAACCACTCGCAGACGACCTGCTTCTGCGTCAGGGTTTCCTATGTAGCAGAGCAGCTCCCTCGCTGGGATCTAATGAAAGTCAGCCCTCGATACAAGGGTTTGTAAATAATAGAAACAATAAAACAAACAAACAAAAAAACCAGTAAGTTGATTGCCTGTATGGCTGATTACAGCTACAATCAACTGAGGGGATTGCCTTCAGCAATGATTTCTTATTCTGATTGATCATTACTAGTGTATAGAAACATTACTAATTTTGGGGTGTTGCTCTCCTACCCCACCACTTTGCTGAATTTATGTTTTTGCCCACCAAGCAAACAACAGTGACCATGAAAGCATATTCAGGAGACAGTATGAAGAACCTTTGTTGTTAATAATAAAAATCACACTTTCTCTTGAGGGCAATATATTGCAATTTTTAAGGGTTTATGCAGGAGACAAAAACCAGATTTGTGTTTTAGGAAACTCACTTTAGCAGCAGTGGATTGTCAAGAGGAAGGAGGGCCACCAACCCTATCTGAATTATGAATACATTCTTCAAGCATCCTAAAGACAGTTATACAAAACAATAACCAGCTCAAACAATCAGGATGAAATTTTCATTAACAAAAGTCAAATTCTATCTTTCAATTCAAAAACTGTGAGACAACAGACCTGATAACATTTTGTTAAATAAAGACATGAGGGGTCCAGGGTGACAGTTTTCTAGGAGTCCACAGTGGGTGACAGCTATTAGGAAGGCCATTAGGATAACGTAAGTTGCAATAACAACCACTAGGGGAAAAAAATCTCCTGACCTCTCTATTAGCCTGGTAGGCTCTTACATCCTGTTTTGGACAGTATATCCATGTTTTAAGAGGTGATATTAGACATTAGCATCAGGAGAGCTGATGGTGGGGGTGCAACTAACCATAATTCTTTGATGGTCCTCCCATTAAGATATGAATCTATGTCCCCTGCCCTTGACTCTAAGAGGGCTCTGTGACTGTTTTGAGCAATAGAATATGATGGAAGTGATTCTGTAGCAGTCTCTGGGCCCAGAGTTTAATGTTTTAGTGGCTCAGGGCTCCAAGATAAAGAAGCCCGGAGTCCCTAAGTTAAAAAAGTGCATCTATTCTGATGCCACCATGCTGTGAGGAAGCCCAAGCTAGCCACATGTAGAGGCCTTACCCAGAAAGAGAAACCCAGCCATTCTCAAGCTAGTCCATCTCCTCACCATTTAAATCATCCCAGGCCAAAGCCAGACCAGTGGATGATGAAGCCATTTGGACAACCAGCCCAAGTCAATCCAGCCCCACTGGCCATTGACTGTAAACACATGACAGACTCAAGGCAAGAACCACCTAACTGAGCTTAGTCAAACTGTAGATTCATGAAATACAGTAAGAATAGAATTAGTATTTTATATATTATTATACCACATATAGATAACATAAAAAAAGTGGTTTTAGGTTTCTATGCTTGTTATGCAACAACAGATAACTTCACTAGAAAAAGGAGGTTTCTGTCTCACAGGCCATTTCCAGCCACAAGAGGAATGGGTGACAGAACAACATATATTTAACCTGAAGAAGGGAGCTCTTGGGAAAGGACAATAATCATCTTCAAATATCTGAGATGCTGGCATGTGGGAGAGAGAAGAGTTTTATCTCCAAAAGACAGATCTAGGACTAAGACTAGATATTATAGGGAAGTAGGCAAACATCAGATTCCTAGAAAGAAGAATGTTCCAATAAATAATGTGATAAAAAAATTAAAATAGCATCTTCATGAAGTCAAGAGCAAATTTCTCTAGACATGTTTGAGAGGGGATAGGGCATGTCCTGTCAGGCCAGGTGATAAAAATTAGCCCACTGTAACTTAAAAGACCAGAAGACATGACTGGGTTGCTGTGGTCCTAAAGTGTGTTTTACAGGGGTGACAACTAAATTTGTAGGCATCTGTTTTAACTAAAAGTGGCCAAACTATTCTCAATTCCTACTGTTAGAAAACACTGACCCAACAGGCAATCAAATTCATGATCTTGTCTCCAACTTACACCATCCTTAAGCAAGACATATTTCTCAGGAATTGTATGTGTATTCTATTTTTAAGATGGTCATAGAAGTAGATTGCACAAATGTTTCTAGGAACCTCTCACAGTATCTAAACAAACAACTGAATGGAAAAGCTTTAAGACTGAAGAAATGACCCTTTCACTACCACCCTTGTCACCTCTTTTCCTATATTTGATGATCCATATAATCCAGAAACTGCTAGTTGTTTTACACTTATGCTTTCATTTATGCCACATAAAACTCTATAGGATGTTATCCCTGTTTCACAGATAAAGAAACTGAAGCACAGAGAGGTTAAAGTCTCCAAATGCACAGCCAGCAAATCCCAAGCTCTTACCCAGCTTATCAGCTGCCTTAGTAAACCGAAGAATCTTCTTACTGAAAGCACTGACTTTGTTTTAGCTCAGAAGTTCCTTGGAAGCGCTCCCATACCTGCTCCTTTCCAGGAATGCTCTTATTTGATTATCAAATAGATTATTAATCTGTGGTGTTAGAAAAAGCAGAAAGGAGAACAGACTGGGGATAAGGCATCTCTCCTTATATAGAAGTGGTAGTGTATTTGGAAACTTTTAGATAGAATTTAAGACAAAAATGTTAACAATCCTTCCCTGTATAAAATATGTTAATTAACAGATCTGACAAATACCATGTAACATAGCCCCATCTCAGTGAAAACTGATTAAATAAATGACATTAATCCAAGGATATCAAGATATGAAAACAAAACAAAGTTAATCATTATTGCTCTTCTCCCTTTAAAAAAACAACTTTAAAGATGCCCCCCAAATCAGACAAACAAAACACACTATTGCTAGATTCAACAGCCAGTCTTCAAATAAGAGAGCATCTTTATACCTATTCAGAAATAAATGAAAGTTCATTCACTTGGGGGCACAACTTAGGTTTATCACCAAAGTATTGATATTTAAAAGTACTAGAGAATTATCAATTGGAACACTTAATGTATATATTTACAAATTAGCTCTGGATCTTTCTTCAGCTGGGAAGTGTTGGAGAAGAATGGGACGATTGGTTCAGTTACTTGTAGAGGGCATTATCTGCAGGATCTTACACTGAATGACCCTTCAAGGTGGTCTGGAGTCTTTTGAGTCCACTGCTGTGTTTATACCCAATTCCAGATTAGATAAGCTTCACTAACCACAGAAGTTCGGATAAAAGCCAGATGCATCCAACACATCCCTGTGGTCCTCCTGCCTTCTGGCAAACTCCGGGACCAGACTGGAAAATCTGTGCCCAGTTTGGGGGCCAAGTTTGGTGGGATCCAGAGATGATTTATGTGGCTATGGTTAGAGTCCACATGATATGTGCTACTTTGGCCAAGTTTAGCCTTGGAGTTTCTGAATCATTTGCAGTAAAATGTATTGGTTGGGGACAGATGGGTTCCCCAACTGGGATCAGAGGGGTATCCTCCAAATCTGGGGGGACACAAAAGCAATCAAATTTCCCACCTCTCTACTCAAAAGTCTAAAACATATGCAGCACAGGTAGTATCATAAAGAAAGAGTTGGATGTGCAGAATTTGCCAAAAATAAAAATAAATTGCTTTTAATTTCTGAAGGGAAAAAGGCTAGATTGATTTTACAGGCTCTCATATGAACAACAATTTACATGCTGAAACTGTAAGGCTGAAGATAAAATATCCCTTCCTGGTGATTTGAAATCCATTGATTAATTTCAAGTTGATGACCTTGTTCCCTTACAACAATAGAACTTTAATTCATCTCACTTGGGCTAGCTCTAACTAGTTTTAAACAATCACTAAACAACCAGCAAGTAGTGGCCATTTGGTGGAAAGAATCCCTATTAATATAAACAAATTAAATGAAGCATATCAAAAGAACCTGATCCCAATACCAAACTACGTAGAAATATTCTCTGTATTTAAAAATAAGCAAAATAAATTGGGAGAACCTCAGATACTCTAAGGCAGCACTGTCCAATAGAAATAAAAGGCATGCCACAAATGTGAGCCACACATGTAATTTTTAATTTTCTAGTAGCCATATTAAAAAGTAAAAAGAGGTGAAATTAATTTTAAAATATATTTTATTTAACCCAATATATCCAAAATATCACTTCAACATGTAACCAATTTACATGTTTTTACATTCCCTTTTCATACTAAGTCTTTGAAATCTACTGTGTGGCTTTCAGTCTGACCACATCTCAATTTGGACTTTCCACATTTCAAACACTCAACAGACATATGTGGCCATATTGGACCATGCAGCTTTATAGTAGTAGCCATGATAAATATATTTCAATAAGCAAATGTCATAGCTAACCCAGACACAATTTACAAGAATGAAAAGAAGTTTTGATCTCACAGAGAGGGCAACATTTGGGAGGTAGTGTTGTAGTAAACTATCAGGGCTTAGGGGAGAGTCTGCCTCAAGCTTCCCCACTATCTCTCTCAGTTTCACCACCTGTAAAATAAGGATAAGAATACTATCTTATATGACTCTGTGGGTTAAATTAGATAATACACAAGTGGAGTGCTTGGACCTGTGCCTGACATATCATAATAATCAACAAATCATGTCAAGACAAGAATGATCAGAAGTATCTTGAAGATAAGGCCCGTTCCTGATTCATTATCGTAAGTCCCAGTACCTAACACAGTTCTGAAACACAGAAGATGATCAATGAACCTTTTCTTTTAAAGATGGTAAGTGCAGTGGTCACTGTGATATGCTGTTCAGACCATCCCTTCAGAAATGAAAGGATTTTTACCATGGAGGCTGCTGGGATTGCTGTTAGCAAACAGCCCTCAGCCATCAGCCCCCTGCAAGGATTGCTCCAGCTAAAAAGAGAGATGCCTAGCTAAAGCCAAACCCCCTTCCCAGGGTAGTCTGTGAATCATCTGAGGACTGTCAGGCAAGCTCTCTTTCCCCCTCTGGGAAGACAGCTCTGAGGGCCATCTAACTCCAGCACTCCTCATGGGCATCCTTGCACATGCATCATGGCCCACCTTCTTCCTCTACCCAATCCTGCTTCCCTCCTCTCCCTTCCACAGTTGCCCAGCCCAGGATCATCCTGAATAAACATCCTCCATGTTAATACAAGGAACGCAGCCTGTGATAATGAAAAACAAGAAATGTTTATTGAAAAAATAGTTAAGATAGTGCATACACAATATTTACAATGGTTTCCCAATGATTTCTATTAACCAGCCCAATACCAGTGTTGCATGGATATCCTGCATCATGGATTGTCTCTTTGAATCTTCCTACCAGCAGCTCACTTTTTCCAAAACAAACAACCAAGCAGTGACAGAAGAAATTAGAACAGCTGGGAGAATCAAGACTCTTTCAAGAAGGCCTCTTTCTTCTCTGGGTTACCCAAAACACACACTACAACCAGATGCATGCCAGAGTGAGTCCAAACCACCCAGTTCTCTCGCATCTCGGACTTTCAAATTCTTAAATTTGCCCTTTACTTAAAAAAGTCAATGATTTCACCAAGAAAGTTTGATTAGTTTCTTTTACTCTCTGTAATGAAGTGCCATCCTTTTTACACTTGAAAGGATCTTTGTAATAATGCAACATTGATCTTTTGAATACAGATGAGCTAACCTAGATAATAGGATTTAGAATCTGAAAGATGGGGTTTGCACAGATATTTAAGCCTCCAGTGCCATCAAGAGGAATTATGGCACAAAACATCCATTTCCTGAGACGTTGTCCAGTGCCACATAAATAAACGTAGGAACATGTTTCCTCCTGCACATGGCTTTATTTTAGTTCAACATCTTGAGAAAAATCAATATGCTATGTCCCCGGATGTCAATCACTCAGTGCAAAAAAAAAAAAAAAAAAAAAAAAAAAAATGCAAATTCACCTCTGAGATCTGCCTTCTCCAAACTGCAGCTTTAAGCCTCAAAGGTCTAGAACTGGGTTTCAAACCTGATACTAGGAAGCAGATCTAAAAAAAACTTCAGAAAAATGGAAAGACATTCATTCAAACAGTATTTTATACCAGGTTCTGTTAGGGACCAGGGATACAAAAATGAAATAAACACAGTTCACACCCTTGGAGAACTGAAATGGGGAGACCGGAAAGTAAAGGTTTAGAAATGAAGTGTTTTCTCCAGGAAGCAATACAGCAGGCATGCTATTATTTTTCCATCTCTCCATTCTTAGGAAAATAGAAAAAAGGAATAACATTCTCCATGGTTCCACTCTCCCAGGGAGGCTGAGCAGACATTCTCACCCACAGGGGTTGACTCATGGTCAGTCAGGGCCAAGGGCACATCTGTGCAAGGAGCAATGTCAGAGTTAATGATACAGTAGAGTGAAAAAGAACTACCATGAAAGTCTCAACCCAATGACAAGCACAGAAGGATTCATGATATTATTCTTTCTATTTATGGCATGTTTGAAATTATCCATAATTTTTTTCAAAGTCCAAATTTGGTTTGGACAGCCTTAACTAAGTCATATGTAAGATCACATGTTAAGTCTTGAAACCACATCTATGAAATATTTAGCAACAGGAGAGTTCTGTGTTGGCTCAAGAGGTCAGGGAAGGCTTTGGAACTTAGATAATATAATAACAGAAGTTATTGTTCTCTTACTCTATGCCAGGGCATGGATGCATGTCCCATGCACTATCTCATTTAATCCTCACAAGGACTATATGAGAGAGTTACCCTTGTTATATAAATGAGAAAATTGAGACTCAATATTAAGAACTTACCCAATATTTTACAGCTATTAGCAGGCTGGTGCTGAAATTTCAACCCTGTTTATCTGGTCCCAGAGCCTGGATTTTTAAAGAACTAAATACATCAAACAATTGGCAAAGAACTAGGATTGATCAGAGTGGCACAGAATCATGAATAAAGACCTGGATACCCAGGGAAAGGCAAGCTAAGAGAAAGCAGGTAGGGATGGAAGCAGGTGTCGTGGGGAGAGTCCAGCAATACAGAGGTAAGTTTTGGGGAAGGGTAGGATGCTAGACAGATCAGGCCAAAAGAACAGGGATAATGAAGAGAAGACCAAAGCAAGGATGCAGTCATTGGAATGTTGTATAAGACATGAGCCTTGGTTACTAGGCAAGATGGCAAGGGCAAAGTTCTAGATACACAATATGAGTGCCCAGCAGGGCAGACTGATGCCCTCCTCATACCCTGCCTAGGAATAGAATTGGTCCCAGAGTCCAGCCTGATGCTCGCCCTAGTTAGGGATTCAAAAACCTCAACCACAAAGGTCAGAGTTCTATCCAAAATATGTAACATGGCATGATAATCCCACAAGATGTTTAAGAAGACAGAAAGAACAAAAGGATGAGAGAAAGGGGGAGAAAGAGACAGCAGGAGGGAAGAAGGAAGGAAGGAGGGAAAGGAAGAGGGAAGGAGGGCGAGCAGAAATATTCCTAGATCCAAATACTTGAGAAACCCTGCAAGCAATGACATCCTTTGGGGGGTTTACAGTGGACATTACCATGAAGGCTCTGAGTCCCCAGGAGAACCCAAACCTATAAACTTATAGGTTATAGGCATTTTCCAAACTTATTTGACTACTGAATCCCACAGGGCACTTTTGGGGAATAAATACTTTAGAGGGATGCAGGGGCAGAAAACCACACTGCCCTGCTGCTCAGGAAAAGGGAAAGCATTGCAGAAAGCTGTGTTGGCCTAAGAAAAAAGCAAGAAGCAAAAAGGAACAAAGATTACCCAGAAATTGTGGTGGAAAGAGTCAAGGATTCAGCTTGAATAAATTAAGGTCAGATTGCAAAGGAACTAGGACACCTGAACGGACAGAAAGTGGGGAAGTTTCTGAACTGAGAAGTCATAACATAAGCAGCAAAAATCAAATGTCCTAGATCTAAAAATTCAAAATCTTTTAAAGTGGGATGAAATTGAGGTGGACATGGAGGAGGAGACTGTGTTTTTAACTCCATAGTAGTGTGTGCAGTGGAAAATGCCAGGGCTTTGAAATGAGGCATCTCTTAATGCCAGTACTCTCATCCACCCCCTTTGGGCATAACCTCCCTCCATCCACTTTCTTGCAATAGAGAAGCGAAGGCTTAAAGGGGAATGTGACTTGCCCGAGGTTTTGCAGCAAAAAGCAACAGACAGGATTCAAAACCAGGCATAGCCACCTCCACAAACCTTGGGTCTGTCCACAATACCATACATCTCTAAGATCTTTTCACCTTCAGCATCTCAAGGACAAGAAAGCAAGTTACACACTAATTCAATCCCCTTGGTTCCTAAAAGGTAAACTCTAATATCTCTGGGTTTCAGTTTTTCTACTGGTGAACTGAAAGAATCACCATTGTCTCACTTCCCCCACAGGAAAACTTTTTATTAGAATATAAAGTTAAATAAGACCTGGGCTAAATTCTTTTAATTCACTAAACTCTACCTTTAGACAACATATTTTTATTCCAGATCTTCACTATTATTATAGTTATTTTATTCAAGCTAACAGATACACATAATCCGGTTATGACGATGGATGACAGAGCCAACACCACCACTTAAAGGAATATCTTCGGCAGTTTCTATTCTCTGACCAGTGTGGTTTAGCACCTTTGTGCACCACCCCACTTACTCAAGGCCATCATCTGTCAGTTTCCTTTTCCAGACGCTTCACTAACCTATGCAGGAAGCTCAACTTTAGAACTCACCAGTTTTAGGGGCTTTTTTCTCAAATCCAGATTTCCCAAAACTGAACCCCGGGAGGTTTGGGGTGAGCAGCCCTAGGTGCCCTGGCTCCCCAAGGAGAAAAGCAGTTCTCTAACTGAGCTGTAGCCACCCAGTTATGCCGGAGCCAGTGGGCGGCACCCCTGAAGGTGAATGTTTAAAGAAAGACTATCTGAGCTTTGGCTTTGACTTGTAAACAGAGGATTTGTGAGAGCAAAGTTGTGAGTTTGTCTCCATTAAAGCAAACTTCCTCTGCTGTTTGCTTTGGGCGTTTTGCCGACGTATCTGCAGAGGAAGAATGGATTTCCTGTCTGTTCCTCGAGCTGCAAAGAGCTCAACTGCCACTGCGAGGCTCCTGAACAGGTATCGAGATGCATCAGGGTCAGAGCCCTAGATCAAAAGGGCTTTTCTATCCTGCTCCTTTATCCTGTAACCCTTTCTTCCCCTCCAGCCCTGACAGGCAGTGAATCTGCAACTTGCCAGAGAAGCGCTGGTTAGGAGGCTCCGAGGAGCACCAGCCCGCAACCAATTGCTGCCACAAGGTAAGTAAAAATCCAGGGGTTGGCCGATCTCTTACTGTGTCCCAGGCAGCCTGCTAAGCAGATTGCTCAGACAGGGTAGTGACTACCTCGTAGGGCTGCTGTGATGATTACTGAGGTTACCCCCATTTAACAACCAGGATAAAAAAAATTCACAAGCATGAGGTATTTTATCCAAGGTCAACTCCACTCCAAGCCTACCCACCTTCAAAGGTACAGCTCTCCTAGGTGCTGAAATTCCAATGCTAGCGAGGCCAAAGAGTTACTCAAAATGCTGCAGCAGGCAAGTCTATGTTCAGGCTCATTTTTCTTGAGTCCCTCAGTATCTTTTCATTTTTCTACTTTGCGACAGACATGGGTATTAAATTCTCATTTTCCTTTGTGTTGTAATAAAAACAGTGCAAACATGATTACAAACAGCACCTCCTTTTGTGAGGGAAACAAAAGGGGAGACCTAGGTATGCAGAGAATACATCCAGCCGCCAAGAAGGCAGCTGCTACAGATTGTCACCAGGTGACTATGTCCAATGTTTCAAGAAAGTAGGAAACTTGGGTACTTAATGAGAACACTTTGGATTTAAGAGCTGGCAACTAATTATAAATAAATAAACACTGTATGTGCCAATACAGTATGACAAATCAAATGCACCCATAAGAATAATGCTGGAACTATTCGCCTTTGTGCTGCAATCTCTTCCTTACCCACCTTAGAAAAAGTCAGCTGATTAGCTCTGAGTTAAGACCTTCCACATCTGTAGGGTCAGGGGACATTAGGAACCCAGCAGGGCTAGGCCCATCTGTGAAAGGGATACTTCAGAGTTTCTATGCTTATGGGGTTAAGGAAGAACAGTCAGAGAAAGCTGGCTGCATTCTCTCTACTTAATAGGTGTGCAGAAAGATTAAATGCCAAGGTTCCCGTCTAGGAACAACAGGATTTGGGTCATTTCTAAAGTTATTGGAGGGTTTGGGAGAAGGATGGGTTCATGTATTATGTTGGTGACATTCCCAATTAAATGCAAAATCAACAGAACATCTACTGCCAGGGTCACAGTGGTAATGAACACTTACCTCAGCTTGTTAGTACACCCATCCCTCAAAACAGCAAAAAAGGAGGATAAATCAACTGCCTTTGCTACCTCTATCAGCATAAACAAAGAGATTAAAAATAAGGTATAAAATTTTAACTATCTTCTCCCATTCTACCTGCAAATGCAAAATTCCCCTGTGCTTCAATAAAGGAAAAATACATCCAATGAAGTCTAACAAATGTGCCATCTGTTCAGAAAGCAGAAGGCAGGCATCTTTTACATGTGACACCACTGCCCTCGTGTGGTCAATAAAAATAATGCATGTTTTCCAAGGAGGCTCCAAGGGTTATGACTAAAAATGTACTTTTCATAAATATAAATCATTTATAACATGGTACAATATATGAAGAAACTTTCATTTTAAGGAACACAAATATAACTTGTAATAAAGCCTCTCCATTCAAATCAGACTACGGAGTCTGGGCTTCATCCCACAGTGAGCTTTCTTACAAAAGGGAGAAGAAATAAAGAGGGGGAAAAAATGTCATTAGGAAAGAGCTGGATAGGAAGGATGCACAACTCACAGACCTAATGATGACATCAGTCACTTCCCAAACACAATGCCCATACCTGGCTTCCCACCTCACCGCCTTCCTGCATGGTTCCTGAAGGGGGGGGAAATGGGGAAAGCATTACACCTAAAACTAAAGAACAAGACCTCTATTTTCTTCTCTCTTCCACCAACTCTAGGGTGACTCAGTTGCCACTGAACAAATATTTAAAATGTGGTATCTATGGACATAAAACAAGTGCCAGGTGCGCAAGAGAATAGAAACCCCTTTGAGCCACCTTCTTCTTGGTAAAATAGGGATGATTCCATCTATTTAATCCTCCCCAATACCCTATGGAGGGATAAGAGGCAATAAAGCTTTCTCCCCTTGAACATCAAACTCTCCCCAAGACTGATCAAAGCCTGCAGGTTTTTATCATAATGCTCTAGTTTGAATTGAGGTGTGTTAGATTTAAATTTGAGGAAGCAACTGGCTTTAAATGACCATCTGAAAGGCTCAGTGGGCTGTATGGGCATGCATAATCCAGCACAGGTCCCAGAACGATGCAGGGAGAGTCAACACCAAGCCAGTCATTTCCCAAATCTGCATATTAACCTTGTGATTATTTAGAGTTTGTAACAGTTTTAAAATTTGTTTTTCTTATTTATGAGAGAGATATCTATTATACTCATTTTTAAAAAAAACAGATGATTTTTAAGTGAAAATAAAAAGCCCTTTCCTACCACAAAAAAAGAAAACCAAGCCAGTTGGCCACTTAAAGAGAAGACCCCCCAAGCATCTCTCCAGGGGAGCCTGACATAACTGGACATGTTCTTAGGTCTGTGCAGTTTCTATCAGTGTTGTGGAGTGCTGGCTGAGAGGCTGGCTGGCCCCTGACCAGACCAGTTGAACCTAGAGCCTTCTGAGGGCTGCAGGATGCTGTGACCATGCCCAGCCCTGACTCCCACCGCTGCCCCAGGCCCTGACACAAGAGTGAGTGGGACCCTTACTCTCCAACTGGCGGTCAGGGGAAAAAAAAAAAAGCTGGTCTTTGTTATACTCCTATCAGGCATGTCTGTCATTCTGTATGAGTACCCACTCTATTAGAGGAAAAGAATTCACCATTTAATTCCACCATTTGAAAACAGAGGTTACTCTTTAACCAGACATGCACGTGGGATGGCCCACATCAGAGGTAGATATTTGGAAAAACAGTACAGCAGAATATCTGAGAAAATTGGTTTTGGCATCAAACAGACACACCCAAGTTCAAGCCCCACCTCTGCCACTTACCAACTATGTGATTTCAGCAGATTAACCCATGTCTCTGAGCTTATAAACCTGAACTGCATAATGGGGGTAATAGTCCCTTAACTCCCGGGGTTGGTGTAAGAAACGAGCACACTGCACACTTGATGAGTCCTTAGCATGATTTCTGGCACATCACATATGCTAGAGAATAAGAGAGCAGGCACTGTAAATAAACAAAGCAGGCTTTGAAGGCCAGGTTAATTTCAGCTTGGGGTGAGTAAGTTTTCCAAGCAGGAAAGCCTCTGGATGTGATTTAGACTCTGTGTCTATGAGGGATGCAAACTCTACAGCATCAAGTTCAGGGGCAGGATTTGGAGTCAGGCAACCTGGCCAACATGATCTGCAGCCATTTGTCAGGCATTTACTTCTTTCTTTGTAACCTGTCAGGGGCCACTGTTGATCATTTTCCTTCCCTTCTGAGCCATCCCAGCAGCTGGGCCGTCAAAGGTTAATGGCAAAGTGATGGCTCCTAACTAGAAGGTTTTCACATGGCCATGTTTCTCTGGCTGCTTCTTCTATAGTCTTTTCACACCAGGGTGACCAGGCCTGCCCTGGAGTGTTTCAAATGTGGTCTCCCTGGTGCTGCTAAAAAGCAAGCCTGCAACCTTCTTTGTTTCTATGCTGTCAAGAACTGGGCAGATCAGTTAAGATTCCAGTCCCCAGTCTCCCTTCAGCTTAGTGTCCATTCTCTGCTTTGTATTCCAGGCTCTTTCGTAGACCAATTCCCAACAGGAATCTTGGCCCTTGATCCCTCATTACCTTACTGTGAGTTTCAGTCCCAATTGCTTTGTACCATTCCTTCAATCCACTATTCCTTTCAATTCACTATTCCTTTTAACCACTCCACTGCCTTTGTTTTTTCCTTTTGCCAGTGAAATATAGCCCCTTTGACCTTCCTCACCTGCATCATTTTCCCCAAGAAAAACAAATTGCTCTATTGGAAACCGCCCCAGTCTTGAGCTGGAGTTCTCTTTCTAAACAGCCTTACCAAGTCTAATGGTAAGACTCATGAGACAACTTGGCCAGGTTATGGTGTCCAGTTGTTTGGTCAAGCAAGCACTGCCCTGATTGTTACTGTGAGGGCTAAAATCAACACTAAGTTGATTGCATCTGTAGATGATTATATCTACAATTAACTGATGAGATTGCCTTCAACAATGAGAGAAGTTTCATCCAATCAGTTGAAGACCTTAAAAAGGGAAGTGATGATTTCAGCAGGCAGAAGAGAGAATTTCCATCTCTACTTCAGACAACCAACTTCTCCTGGGGAACTCATCCAAGACCTTCAGAGTTCCTGGCTTGCAGCCTGCCCTACTGAATTTGGGCTCATACATCCCCATGGTTACGTGGGCAATTTTATAAAATCCCATAATATTTACAGATCTCCTATCAGTTCTGTTTCCCTAGAGAACCCTGACTTATACACCAAGATACAATTTACAGACCATAAAATTCACTGTTTTTAAGTGTACAATTCAATGAATTACAGTATAATTAGAGTCATACAATCATTACCTTATACAATCTAATTGTAGAACATTTCATCAACCTAAAAAGAAATCACATGTTCATTTATAATCAGTCCACATTTCCACCCTGAGCCTTAGGCAACTTAGATAACTGTCTCTATATATTTGCCTTTTGTGAATATTTCATATAAATGAAATCACACAATGTGTGTTCTTTTGTGTCTCGTCAAGCCTTAGTTCTCCTTTACATATCTTGGTATTGCATCACCTTGGAACAGCCGAAGATCATACATCTTTCTGCTCTTGTTCCCATTAAACCGGCCAAGTAGCCTATTGGAGAAGATGCCGACATCGGGACCACAGTTTGAGCTGCTTTTATGTGCAAGCCACTGGGCTTAGTTTGGGGATACAGAGGTCAGGACAACTAGACATGATCCCTGCCCTCAAGAGGTTGCATGAATTTTCATTTCACACAAATAAATTTAAAGTCATCAGTGTGATATTTCTACATAAGAGAGACAAGATCTTGATTTTAATCTGAGCTTAAAAATGCAGCTTACAATATCTGCTTATTACTGTGAGATTTAAGGTCTTGAAAAGCAGGAACCTTTCTGGTCAAAATGAGAATAATGTTGTTTTTCCTAAAAGGAAGGCACTGTATTCAACGCAATCCCTATCAAAATCCCAGCTGCCTTTTTTGCAGAAATTGACAAGCTGATTCTATAATTCATATGGAAATGCAAGTAAAGGAGGAACAAAGGTGGAGGAGTCATATTCCTGATTTCAAAACTTACTACAAAGCTGCAGTAATCAGCTTTGTTTGGTACTAGCATAAGGATAGACATATAGATCAAGGTAATGTGTGATATCAACGTAATGGAATAAAATTGAGAGCACAGAAATAAACCCATTTATTTATGGTCAATTTTCAACAAGGGTGTCAAGAATTCAATGGGGGAAAGAATAGTCTTTTCAAAAAAAATGTCTCTGGGACAACACATGCAGAAATGAACTCAAGAAATGGATCCTAGACATAAATGTAAGTGCTAAAACTATAAAAATCTTAGGAGAAAACATAAGAGCAAAGCTTTGTGATGTTGGCTTAGGCAGTGGTTTCTTAGATATGACACCAAAAGCACAAGTAAACAAAAGAAAAAGCTACTAAACTGACTTCAAAGGATACCATCAAGAACGTAAAAAGACAATTCACAGAATGGGGGAAAATATTTGTAAATAATATATCTAATGAGGGTCTAGAATACAGAATACATAAAGAACTATTTTAACTCAACAACAATAACAAAAAGCAGTCCAATTTAAAAATGGGCAGAGGATTTGGATAGACTTTTCTGTCCCAAGAAGATATACAAGTGGCTGATAAGCATATGAAAAGATGGTCAACACCATTAGTCATTAGAGAAATACAAATCAAAATCCCAGAGAGGTGACACTTCACACCCATTATGATGGCTATAATCGAAAAGACAGACAAGTGTTGGCAAGGATGTGGAGCATCTGGAACCGCTATACATTGCTGGTGGGAATGTAAACTGGTGTAGACAGCTTGGACTTTTTGAAAAGGTTAAACATAGATTTTCCAAATGACCCAGCATAGGTGTATACACAAGAAAACTGAGAGTAAATGTCTATGCAAAAACTTATACACAACTGTTCATAGCAGCATTATTCATAATAGCCAAAAAGTAGAAACCCAAATGAATATTAACCGATAAATGAATAAACAAAATATGGATATCCATATAACTGGATATTATTTAGTCATAAAAAAGAAGGAAGTACTGATTCATGTTACAGCATGGATAAACCTTGAAAATATTGTGCTAAATAAGAGAATCCGTTTATATGAATGGTCCAGAATAGGCAAATCCATAAAGACAGAAAGTAGATTATTGGTTGCTTAAAGCTGGGGAGGGGGGTGGGTAGGGAAATGGAAAGTGACTGCTAATGGATATTGGGTTTCATTTTGGGGTCATGAAAATGTTCTACAATTAAATAATAGTGATGGTTGCACAACTTTATGAACATACTAAACAGGACTGAATTGTACTCATTCAAAGGATGAATATTGTGACTATCCAATCCCATGGCTTTATTTATTATTAATTAGCATGCTCTTATTTAACCCATGTCTAGACCCTACCTCTCCCCAACTTCAGACTTCCACTGTTTGCCTGACCTCTCCACTTACATGACTGCCAAGAACTATAAAGGGTCTGATATTTTGTCCTAGTTGCAAGTTGGCAATGTAGCCTGCTGGTAGAAGGATGTTGATGGAAGATATGAGACTCTGGAGTTAGAGATAAAAGACTTTATTATTCACAGAACAGAACATCAGGTAGCATGAGCTTCACATTTACTCTGGTCCCCCTTGCTCTCCAGGTCCCCCAAGGCAAAATGGAGCTACCCAAATGGATATTGTACACACAGTAGGTTTGTGCTACAGCTGAGGAACCCTTAGCTCAGGAAATCCCAATTTTTTTATAATGGGTTATAAGCAAACCTGCCCAACATTTTCCTGAAGGTAGACATTATCATTATTATAATGGAAAATTAAAAAAAAAAAAACCTGCCTCTCTTCTCTGGAGGGAGACACTACCTCTGCCTTCCAAAGTTGTTGTTTACACACGCATCCTTGAAAAGACCTTCCACAACAAAAACAGTCAATTCCTCTGCTCACAAGGTATGTAGAAATGTGAGAGACTCGTGGAGAATTCTCTCTCAACAATGTCCACTAGGCATCTCAAAATGTAATACTTCCAAATAGAAAATCAGATCTTGCATCCCAGAAAATCTGCTCCTCCTGCAGTAGTCCCCATTTGGACAAATGTAATTTCCACTTGTTCAGTCATCCTGGCCAAAAACCTTTGGGTCTTCCTTGACACTTCTTTATCTCGCATACTCTATCCACTAAAATCCATTAGCAAGATCTTCAGATCTACCTTTAAATTATATCCTAAACCCAACCACCTCTCCCCACTTTCATCATTATAACCCTATTCCAAAACTCCATCATCTCTCACCAAGACTCTAAGACCTCCAAAGTTTTTACCTCACACTTAGAATAAAATGCAAACATTTACTCTGGCCTACAATATCCTACCTGATGTGATCCCTGTTCATTTTATGTACTACTGCTCTTTCCCTTGATCACTGAACTACAGGTACACCAGCCTTCTTGTTCTCCTCATACCAGAGAAGCACCTACCCATCCCTGGGCTTTGGTGCTTACAGTTCCTTCTACCTTGTGGCAGTTTGATATTATTTATGAATTCCAAAAATAGATATTGGATTATGTTTGTAAACTGGTCTGTTCCTCCAGGCATATTAGGTTGTATTAGATTCAGAGGTTTCACGTTTACTTGGTTAAATTAAGATTGGGGCTTTGATTCAGCCACATCAGCAGGACTTTGAGTCCCCGACCTCTTGGTGGGCAGACACTCACTAGAAAAAGGACTAGGCAAAGAAGAGAACTTAGTTTTGGATGCTGGAGCCAGGGGGAGAGAGCAGAGCCATTTGCCTGATAGTTAGCAGCAGCAGAGACCAGAGTCTTGAGCAGCTGAGCCCAGGAAAGAGATAAGCCCTCCACTCTACAGCTGAGATTGGAAGAGGCTGGACTCATGCAGCCTTAAGAGGAAGAGGAAGGCTGAACACTCACAGAGATGAGCAACCATCTTGCTTCAACATGGGGCAAATGACTTTGGGTGAGAAAGTATATCTTAAGGTACCTTGAGTTGGACTCTTTAGGGCCTGGTAGCTGTAAGCTACTACCCTAAATAAATACCCTTTATAAAAGCCAACAGAATTCTGGTACTTTACATCAGCACCCCTTTGGCTGACTAATATATACCTGTAGCAAATTTCTACCTGAAAATCCTTCTGGTTTTCTTATTCACTTTATTTACATCTCTGTTCAAATGTCACCTCCCAGCCCATGCTCTTTGTACTGCACTAGATGATATCATCAATAGAATGGCTGAACCAGACAGCAAGTTTTGAAGACGGTCAAGCCCAAATTTGGGACATATAAATGTCTATAAAAGGCTATACTATTGGATTCTTCAAGACATTTCCAATTTTAAATAATCTGACCTTTGTCCTTCAAATACATGAATTCTCATAGCCACATGTCTATTTTGAAAGACAAGGCCACTATAATTGCAAATCTCTCTCCATTCCGTTGCTCAGATGAAAGTCTTTATTCTGCTCTTCTGCCCATGAAAAGAGTGGTTCTATTCATAGCTTGTAATGGTTTTCAGATAGAAAGGAATTCTGAAAGTACATCTAAGTTTAGTTTTTTTCCAGATAAAATGATGGCTATTCCAAGGGCATATAAGATTTATCAAACTAGAAAATAAATGGTAATGCAATGATACCTCTAAAAGTGTGACTCATGAGGTGGTATGCTATACTAAAAAAGAACTGCATGATTTTTCCAGTTTACACAGACAGTAATCAAGATAATTTGTATGGAAATGGATATTAAGGGTATAGGATAATGGTACAAGAAGCTTAAAGTTGAATCAGTCCAAATTTATTGATACGGGCCCACTAAGCAGAGATTCTGATTCAATGCTGTAGCTCAAAGGGCTAGACAGATTTCTAATAATGTATTTGACTGGATGGCTGAAACATGGACCAAAAGATGGCCTAGACTAATGAAGTTGAAATGCCAGAACTGCCCTGGTATATGTAGATGAAGGTATCCAAAGGCTCAGGGAGACTGGAATGTTAGAAGTGGATTTATCACATAAGTCCTTGTATTAGTCAGCCAAAGGGGTGCTAATGTGAAATACCAAAAATGGGTTGGTCTTTATAAAGGGTATTTATTTGGGGTAGAAGTCCACAGATACTAGGCCATAAAGCATTAAGTTTCTTCTCTCACCATAGTCCACTCCCACGTGTTAGAGCAAGACAGCTGCCGACGTTTACCAAGGTTCAGGCTTCTTGGGTTCCTCTCTTCCCGGGGCTGCGTTTCTCTCCGGGCTTAGCTCCTGTTTCCTCCACAAGGTCAGCTGTAGATGATCAGGTGAACAGCTCACTTCTCTTCTCCTGGGGCCTTCTTTCCAACGTCAAAACTGCTTCTCAAAAACTGCTTTAACTCTGTTCTTGCCATGCCTTTTATATTTGATTCCCCACCCACCAAGGGGTGGGGCTCAATGCCCTACTGATGTGGCCCAGTCAACACCCTAATCATAAGTTAATCATGCCCAGATTAACAAATCAGTTTACAAGCATGATCCAATTATATTTTTGGAATTCATAATTACATCAAACTGCCCAACTGCAACAGTCCTGCTCACCCACCTCAGGAGGTTCTAGAAGACACACTTTCATCATGACTGTAAGAAATAAATTTGTAAGGACAGCACCAATGTCATTGAAGAACACTGCTCTTCTCCATAGGCCAGAAATTACAGTGGGAACTGCTGCTACTGAACTGAGATTCTTAAATATAATGGGATAATCGGATCCCAGGGTGACAGAGCTCAAGTGGTGATACTTAATCGCCAAAGACAATGTGGGCATGGTTACTCTAATGGACAGTGAAGCCAAAGCTTTAGTCAGAATACTCTGACTCACAGAGACCTATGTTGTTGGCTAATTGATCATGGTATCCCTAGAAGAGAAACAGTTGGGCAGTCTATTAAATTCTCACTTGGTCTGTATAAGTTGAAGTGTTCTAGATCAAGTTAACAGAAATCTAATATGAATCACAAAACAGAGTCCCTCAATCAATTCCCAGACTTGAGACAGATTAAAGTCCAAGAATCCCTTGAACCAAGGGGAGGCTGGATCCCCTTAAGGAAGGACCCTGCTACACTGCCAAAAATTTATGTTGTTAATCTGTCTCCTACTGCCTTTCAAGCAGGTGGCTGTGCACTGAGCAAAATAAAATAATCAGACTTTTTTGGGGTTATTGGACACTTGCCCTGAACTGACACTAATTCCAAGACATCCAAAATGTCACTGTAGTCCACTAAGCCAGAGTTGGGTTTATGGAGGTCAGGTGATCAATGGAATTTTAGCTCAGGTCTGTCTCAGTGGGTCCCCAAACCCACCTTGTGGTTATTTTCCTAGGTCCAGAATGTATAATTGGAATAGAGATTCTCAGCATCTGGTGTCCTTACAAGAAGAGGAGAGGACACACAGAGACACAAAGAGGAGAAGGCCATGTGAACACAGAGACAAAGGTTGGAGTTATGCTACCATAAGCCAAGGAAAACCTGGGACTAGAGGCTGGAAGAGGCAAGGAGGGATTCTTCCTTAGAGCTTTCAGAGGGAGCATGGCTCTGTTGACACCTTGAAATCAGACTTCAAGCCTCCAAAGTGTGAGAGAATAAATTCCTGTTTTAATAAGCAACTCAGTTTGTGGTAATTTGTTACAGCAGCAATAGGAAACTAAGACAATTATCTATCCCAAGAAGTGATGAAATATAAACTATATGGCACCACCTTTAAGATATTCTTGCAAAACAAACAAAAAATGTCTTGCTCACAAGAAATTCTGGGGAAAGAGAAAAAGTTAGCCAGTACCACAAGGAACACTGATCAATCCAGAATGTGGGAAATTCTTGCTTCTTCAACAAGCAAAGACGTGGGGGGAAAAGGAAAGAGAACTGTTTCAAGAAATAAAAGCACTAAAAGAAACTCATGACTTAAGAATCAAAAAACAATGAACCGATCACATTTGGAAACCAAATCAATGAACAAATCAATTATTTAAAAATATATATTTTTTATGATAAAGTAATTGTAATATGCACTGGGTATTGGATAATATTAAGGACTAAAATTTATTTGGTGTTATTATGAAAGAATGTCCTTTTTAAGAGGTATACTAAAGAATATAGTGATTAACTGACAAGATTTATAAGATTTACTTTAAAATGTTTCAGAGAAAGAGGGAGGGGGGTGGAGCAAAAAGACAAAACAAGGCTGGCAAAATGTCAATAGTTATTAAAGCTGGGTGAAGGGTTCATTAAAGTTTTTTATATTCCTTACTTCTTTTTATGTTTGGAAATTTTCATAATAACAAGTTTCTAAAAATTAAATAAGCCCTCCATATTCAAGAGAACTAAAAAAATTTCTAAGTGACCTAGACTATGTGTAATGAGCTGGGGATATGCACTCATTAGTATTTAGGGACAGAGGCATTGTAAAGGCCCTGAAAAGAAAATGTCCCCACCTTCTCACATTCATTACGTGTAATTCAAAAAAAAATAAGATAAAATAAATATCAAGCCAATAGTATTCCAATTTTAACCACAATGACTATTTACTTTAGAAATATCAAATTTTTCCCAAAAACAATTTCAGGACCCATAAGCATTATAATCTGGCACTTGATGTAGTTGGATAACACTGAGGTATGTTCTGATTTTTCCTCCAAGCATTTTTCCTTTCTCCCCTTACCCCATCACATTTTAGTGCCTCTGAGGAGAGCTGTGACAAGACAGAATTAAACAAATAAAACAAAAAGAGTCTGATAAAGTCTTCCTGATTTTAGATTCCAAAAGTCTAAGTCTTCAAGGGTGGGAAGAGAATCTTGGTTCTTGGCAGAGAAAGTATTTGAGGAGATGTTATAACTATAAACATTTTTTTGTGTGCTGCCTTGGCATCCATCTTATTTTAGCTAAGCCACTGGCTTGAACCCCCACCTTTG
>JAQZBX010029049.1:0-27501 GCA_029593785.1 Cabassous unicinctus
TACTTTTTTCCTTTTCCTTTCTTCCTTTCTTCCTACCCTATTTCCATTTTAACTAATTGTCCAAAGCCACAACTGTGCCACTGTGGATGTGGGGAGGTAAGGCCAGAGCCTGGTGACTCTGTAGGGATCACAGTGTTCCTTGGAGATCAAATACCTACTGAGAAGTCAGCGTGCACAAATACTATCTACTGTTTATCAACTATTTGCCATTTGCTGAGCAATATGCTAAGCAGTTTACGTACTTTACCTCATTTAATTCTCACAACAATCCTATGAGTTAGGTAGTAGTATCTCCGCTTTAAAGATGAGGACTGAGGGTGGGGAAGGTTAAGCACTTGCTTGGGGCATCAAAGCTAGTAAGTTGTAGAACTGGGATTCTAACTCAGATGCATCTGACTTCAAAGCCTGCTTTCTTCCCAACCATGTGATATTATCTTCTTTTATAAAGCTAGACAAGGGGCATTCTCGCCTGTATGCCATGCATTGATTTCATGCCAGGAGTCAAACTGACTTTAGAAAGGGGAAGAAGTACCCGTTGACTTGGGCAGGCAGTGGCTGATAGGGTTGAGAGTTGGCTATTCATGCTCCGTGACTCAGCAGCTCAGCCCACTTGTCTGACCTTTTCCCCGTGTCATAGATATCTAATGAAAGGGCTGTCCCCGCTTGCATCCTGCAGCCCCAGGAGTAAGTGGTAACCTGAGTCACAAGGGACAGACTGAATGTCAGAGTTGAAGTGAGTCTCTCTGCTTCACCCACTCTGAATGTGACAGCAGCTGCCCATTCAGTGGGGACAGTGCTGTCACAGCCAGAACATGTTGGCAGAGAGGCTGGCAGGGTGACTGAGGGGGCAGGATACTGGTCAACCACCTTAAAAGGGGGGATGGAGTGAGGAGGGGGTGGGTCAAGTGACCCAATTATGCCTTGCTTTGGTTCTAATCTCTATAATATGATTCAGGTGCTTCCAAAAGCCTTCCTTCCGAGCAAATTCAGTTAAGAGCAGGGTGGAAGGTGCACTAATGGTTTCCACATTTGAGAGCCTCTGCAGCAAGGCCTTTCAAGTTCTGGGGCAATGAAATCCGACCTTGCCTCAAGGCAGAGCCCTTTTCTATGGAGTGCAGACATGTTCACCGTGCAGCCCTTGTAAGTGAGGGTCTTAGGCCTCGAGGGTTGGCCCCTGAGAATATGATAAAACAGCAAACACAGACAAAGCCGGCCCATGGGAGAAATAGAAAAATTACCAGAAAATTACAATAAAGGGTAAAGAGGGCTGGGGTATCTGTAGGAGCCCAGAGGAGGGCACCTAATCTAGATTTAGTGGTTTGAGGGAAGTTATCTTAGTTTTCCAGGACTGTTGTAACAAAGTTCCACAAACTAGTTGGCTCAAACAACAGAAATTTATTACTTTATAGTTCTGGAGGCTAGAAGTCCAAAATCAAGGTGTCTGTTTATGCTTCCTCTTCAAAGGGAGAATCTGTTCAATGCCTCTCCCCTGGCTTCTGGTGGGTGGCCAAAATCCATGATGTTCTTTGGCTTTTAGCAGAACGCAATCTCTGCCTCCATCACATGGTGCTCGCTCTCGCTCTCTCTCTCTCTCTCTGTCTGTCTTTTTGTGTCCAAATTCCTGTTTATAAGGACACCAGTCACTTTGGATTAAGGCCCACCCTAATCCAGTTTGGCCTCATCTTAACTGGTAATACCTTCAAAGATCTTATTTACAAATATGGTCACATTCACAGGACCAGGGCTTGGGACTTGAAACTGTCTTTTAGGGGGACACAATTCAACCCATAACAGAAGGATTCCCTGTGTAAGTGACTGAGACCTGTAGGCCGAGGAGGAGGGAGCTGAGGGTGCCAGGAGCAGGGAGAAACAGCACATGGGAAAAGCCATAGGAGGGATGGGGCATGGTGTGGCCAGAACATAAGGTGCAAAAATAGAGTGGAAAGAAGTTAGGAGATGCCAATAGTTGGCAAAAAAATTCAGGTCTTCAAATCCATCAAGGAGAGTGATTGAAGAACTACAGGAAGGCTAGAGATGAAGATCCATTTAGAAATACCAATCTGGCTTCAGAGAGCAGGCGGGGCAGGACAAGGTACATGCCGAAAGGAGGTTGTAGCAGTGATTCCGGGGAATGATGGTGGTGGACATGGAGAGGAGGGAAGGGTAAAGTGTGTTCAAAGCCCACATCAGCAAATTACATGACCCATACCTTCAAGGAAAAGATAATTTAGTTGAAAAAATTTCTCCTTAATTCATCCCTGTCTTATGTGACTGGAAAAGAACTTAGAGGTCATTTAGTTCAATCTCCCCTTGCAAGAAGTCTAGTGGATTTTCACCTGGGCTTAAATTCCTACATCATAGGGAGGAACTAGACCAGGGGTTCTTAACCTTTGTTGTTCCACAGACCCCTTTGCCAGTCAATGAAAACCACAGACCCCTTCCTAAGTCCACACTATACTGTGTATTATTTAAAAAATATATCACACCTGCACCAACACATCCCCACAAGAATAATGTATTTTTCAAATTCAAATTCAAGTTCACGGACCCCTTGTTAAGAACCCCTGAACTAGTGGAATATTAGGCAGAAGGAGCAATGGTTTGGGTGGGCAGTTGGAGTGGACCCAAGCTTTCTTGAAGTTCCTGAAACCACTGGGCACAGTAGAGCGCATATCCTGCTGGCAAGGCCAGTGGCTCCAGGCCACAGGATAATTGTGAGGAGACATCTCCTCCACCAGCTGTGGTGGAGCAGGCTGCTGCCCTCACAGATGGAGCTCCCAGCAGAGGGGCCCACGGCAGCTGGCAGGGGGCTGAGGCCACCTTTCTGCCAGCAGACCCACCCACAAGTGCTTGCTGGGTGCCTGCCCTGTGCCCAGCTTTGTTCCTAGAAACTGCTGTGATAACACTCGGGGCAAAAACAAATCCTCACTGACCTTTTACATGGGCAGGATCCACAGGAAAATGTCATTCTCTTTCGAGGTTATTGAAAATTTAATGACAGCAATTCCTTAGGCTTGTAAAATCCTTTTTAACAGTCCCAAAGCACAGAGAGCAGGATCTGCTCTTACACTGAATGGTGTTTCACAGCTGTAAAGCACTTTTTCACACAATGACACGTTTGAACCACATGTGGAGACAGGCAGAGGTCACAAGCCCTAGAGCCAGGACAACTTGTATTCAAATCCTCGCTCCACTCCTCGCAACTGTATGACTGTGGGCCTTACTTTACCTCCCTGGGCCTCACTTTCCTCATCTGTAAAATGGGGATAATATACTTATTTTGAAAGGTTGTCATAAACATTAAATGAGATGATACTGCACGTATTGAGTGCTCAATAAAGGTTAGTTTGCTCCCCCTTATTTCTCTACTATTCTCCTATTCAAAATAAGGACACATCCAAGATTGGAAAACTAGAAATGGAACATAGTGGATCTGAAAAAAAAAGATTAATTTCTTTTTCTCCCTTCAAGGCCCTGAAAAAGGGTTATCTCTTCCTTAGGCTTTTCCTTACACAGCACTTTATACTTTCCGGGGACCCCCTTTGACAATGTGATAAGAGCCATGGATTTCCCCTGAAGCAACAGGCACTCTGAACATCCTCTCATTCACACAATTTTGCTTATAATATTAAGGAGTTCACAGAGTCCCTGAAGCCCTTTCATGAACTCTAATTTAAAAATCTGCCATAGCCCTATATGATGCAAAACACTTTCTGTCACAAATTATAGTTCTGCAGTTATTTAATTTCTCTTAGTAGATTATAAATTACACAAAGTTGGGGACCCACTCTTCTTGTTCAAATCTGTATTCCATATAATGACTTAGAGAGTGATAGGTACACAGTGAGTGCTAAAAGAATGCCTGGGTGGAAGGATGGATGGATGGATGGATGGACAGATGGATGGAAAGATGGATAAGTAGATGGGTGGGTAGGTGGGCAAATGGGTGAATGACTGAGAGTATGGGTGGATGGTTTGGGTGGGGAGATGAATGGGAGGTCAGATGAGATGGTGAGGAAGTTGCCATGCTCAGAGAAAAGCCCAGGCAAGTAGAAAAAAAAAAAAAAAGAAATAGTGGTTATGGGACACCCAGATGCTGGAGGGCCTTGAAAACATTGGCAGAAGACCTCTGATGTAATTCAGTAGAAAATGTGGGATCTAGAGGGATCAGGAGCAAAAGGTTCAATTTCTTAGCAAGCTGGGTCTGAAACCCAGGGTGGGGCAGGAAGAATTTGAGTCAGAAAATGAAGTAGGAGCCAGGAAGTGGGGGAACTCCTGACTGAGAAAGCAGCACTGGTACTGAATGGAAAGCAGAAGCTGCAAGACTCATTTACAAGGAAAATTGGAGAGCAGGCTGAGGGGGGCAGGGGAGATGGTTGAATACAGACAGAAGAATTCATGGCACCTGGGATTCTCTGAGTCATTCATTTGACAATCATTTGTTGAGCCCCTTAGTACTGTTTTAGTACTAAGGAAAGGACCCACTCCTCACTATTAGGTAAGAAAGACAGAAACTTTAATAAAAGTTGAAATGTATGGAGCACCTACTATGCACCAGACACTATTCTAAGCGTTTAATGTGACTCCCCTCAACAATAACCCTATGAAGGAGGTATCATTATTATCCCTCCTTTACAGACAAGGGAACTTGAGGCATAGTGAGGATGAACAACTTTCCCAAAATAAGGAGACAATTAAGAAGTGTCAGAGCCAGCATTTGAGCCCAGGTTCCAGAGCCTGTGTGCTTCATTGCTATGCTCTATTATTGCCACTAAATGAATGATTAAACAATAGTCATAATTTGGGGTGATGAGAGATATTATCGCAATCCATATTGGTCACAGTGGGACACATGACTCAGCTTGGGAGTGTCTGGGAAGGTCTTAGAGAAGAGACCATTTGGAGCTGGGCCTTTGAGAATGGGAAAAGTTCCTTAGGCATCCTGCAAGTAAGGGGTCAGGTTGAAGGGTGAGAGGAGGAGCATTCCAAGCATAGAAACCAGTTTGGGGAAAGTGCACAGGGACCAAGTCATGAATCAACGGGGACCTGTATGGGAAACTAGAAGTAGTCCTGTGTGATAGCTTTGCAGGGCTTGGAGCAAAGAGGAGGGGAAATGAGCTGCACATTGGGCAAGAAAGACAATGTTTTCCTCATATTTGTATAAAGATTTGTGGTGCTCCACATACTTTAAACTCTTTGGATCATCCTGAACTGCACTAACAAGTAGAAAAGTTTATTGAGACTCTCCCTATTTTAGAGATAAGGAGACAGCTCAGAGAAGCTAAAAGAATGGCCTACAGTTATACCACCAGAATGTAAGAGAGGCTGAAACTGACCCTCAGAGTCCTGACTTGAATAATCTGGGAACCTCAGGCTGAGCACTGCCGGTGCAAAGATAAATAAGAGTGAGATCTCTGTGTTTTCTGCTACAAAGGCAATAACGAGGCAGTTCACATCAGCAAAGGACTGGATATGATGCCTAGACAGAAAAATAACTACCAACAATAATCCACGTTGGCACAGAGCTTCACAGCTTTCAAAGATTCTCTTATTTGATCTTTATGAGGACACTCTGAGGCAGATGTACTAGGTAAATACTCTTGCTCCCATTTCCGCATGAGAAAACTGAGGTTCAGAGACATTAATTGATTTGACTAAGACCATATAGCCTGTGAGGTGATAGAGCTGAGACTCAAAGGCAAGTCTTTCTAATGCCTTATGTACAGTATCAGTGAGGGCTGTTAATACAATAATAGCCAAAATTTATTGTATAATTACTATGTGCCAACTACTATATTAAGTGCTTGCATGCATCTTTTCATTTCATTTCTACAACTATGTGATGAAATAGATGCCACTATTAAGTCCATTTTAAAAATAAGAAAATTGAGACTCAAAACAATTAAGGCCCCACAACCAGATGACAAACACTACTTGAGGCCATTACGACTGCTCTCCCTATAGTCTTTGGACCCTGGTCTAGACCATCTGAACCAAGGAAAATGCTTTGCTCATTGGCCAAAACCTCTGTGAAAGCTGATAATTTGAAGATAAAATGTTTCTAACTGTTCTGTATAAAACTCTTTATCCCTTTTGTGGGTAGGCAGTCAAGTAAAAAAGGCCTTGACTGCAAATCTACTGAGTTCCAAAGCTCCCAAGTTCCCTTGGTGCCTTCACAGTCAGGAATCAAGATCAGGACTCCCACTGCTCTAGGAAAGAAAGGGTTTAGATTGGGCACGAGCCAAGCACTAGAGAAGCCTGGGCTGCAGAGCAAGAGGTCTCTGGCCTTGGCTGAGAAGCCTGTAGGATGGGCTGGAATGATAAAGCTGGGTAGTAGTAAAAGGAGCTAACATTTACTGGGTGCTTACTTTGTGCCAGATGTCCTACCTAAAGCTCAACATAAATGATTCATCCTGTCATCAGTCCATGAAAGTAGTAATAGTTACAGTGATCCTTCAGATGAGAAAATTGAGGCCCAGAGAGGTAAAGTAACCTGTCCAAGATCACACAGCAAAGAAGTAGCAGAAGCAGGTTTTTAGCCCAGCTAGTCTGGTCCAGAGTCTAAGTGCTAACCTACATGTTACAAATGGAGGAGACCCTCGTAGTCCTCAGGCTAATCCCTCCATTTTACCTTTGAAGTTGGCCCAAAGAGATCATGGAACCTGCTGAATAATACACAGCACCATCCAACTCCTTGTTCAGTGCTCAAAAGCTTTAATTCCAAAGCCATTCCACTCCCCTTTCTTATCTCCCTCTTCCATTGCTTTCAACCTGGCCTTGTTGAAGTAATGGGAACTAGCTTGGAAATCAGACAAACTTGGGTTTGAATCCTGCTCACACAACTTAGCACCTGTAGGTCCTTGCACAAGTTGCATGCTCTCTCAACCTCAGTTTTCATATCTGTAAAAAATTTTATATATTAATACTCAAGGAGGGATTGAAAGGGTTAAATGATGTACTGTCCAGTCATTACTTTGTTTTAATTTCTTCACAGCACTTAACACTACTTAATTACATCATCTTATTTGTTTATGAGTTTATCAGATGTTTCTTCCCATGCCCTTCTTTGTCTTATTCACGGCTGTTTCCCAAGTGTCTAAAATGGCACTACCCAATGCGGCCATTGAAAGCTTGAAAAGTGGCTAGTCCAAACTGAGACAGGTGCTGTAAGTGTAAAATACACATTGGCTTTCAAAGATTTATGATGAAAAAATATACATAATGTAAAATATCTCATTGATAATTTTTATATTAATTATATGTTTAAATAATGGCATTTGGGGTATATTGGGTTAAATAAAATATATTATTAAATTTAATTTCACCTGTTTCTTTTTACTTTCTTATAATGTGGCTGCTAGAAAATTTAAAGTTTCATATGTGGCTCATATTAGATTTCTGTTGGACAGCTCTCATTTAAAACTCTGTGACACGTACTAGGTACTCAATAATAGTTGAATGAATGCATGCATTTAAAAAAAATAACTATCTAACACAAAAGCTAAAGGAGGTAAATATTAGTTTATCTCAGCTAGAAGACCCTATAGGGTATGATTCTCTGCCATACATAAACTAATTTTAGTTGACATGTTAACAGCTGATAACAGCTTAAGCTGTTGGCACCTCAAGATTAGATTTACATTTTAATTGAAGCTTCCCAGGAGTCAGACAAAACAGGCTTTTAAATCCTACTGTGGGACCTTCCAGAAGTAAAGTTCCTTTAGGTACCACACAAGGGAGAAGGAGGGAAAACAACAAAAAGCTATGAGGACACTTCTCACTCACTAAGATGGCTATAATTTAAAAAATGGAAATTAACACGTGCTGGCCAGAATGTAGAATGGTATAGCCACTGTGAAAAACAGTTTGGCCCTTGCTCAGAAAGTTAATTACCATATGACTCAGCAATTCCACACCCAGGTATATATCCAAAAGAACTGAAAGCAGAGACATGGACAGATATATGTACCCCAGTGTTGATAGGAGCATTATTTACAATAGCTAAATGTGGAAGCAACCCAAGTGTCCATCAACCCATGAATGGAAGAACAAAATGTGGTAGATACATACAATGGAATATTATTTATCCCTAAAAAGGAATGAAGTTCTGATACATGTGACAACAGGGTGAACCTTGAAGACATCATGTGGACAGAAAAGGACAAATATTGTATGACTTCATTTATATGAACTAATTAGAATATGCAAATTTATAGAGACAGAAGGTAGATAACAGGTTACAGGTGGAGTAGAAGGGTGAGGGGTTGGGGATGGGAGAGGGAATGGAGAGTTTAATGCTTAATGGGCACAATTTCTGTTTGAGGTGATGGAAAATTTTTGGTAGTGGATGGTGGTGGTGGTAGCACAACATTGTGAATGTAATACCACTCAATTGTATACTTGAAAGTGGTTTAAAATGGGAAATTTTTATGTTGTTTATGTTACCACAATACTTCTTTAAAAGTAAATCTATGAGGAAATGAAGGAGGGGGAGTGGTGAGGAGAGAACAGAGGAGGAATGGAGGACGCCCGTACACTGGTTTGGCTGCTAACTGCCTAGAGCCCAGTGCAGTCCAGGACACATGGTGGGCACTTAATAACTATTTGTTGAAAGACTAAATGAGAATGAGAAAGGAAAAGGAAGTCGGGGAGAACGAAATCAGGGAGGGGAGAAACTGAGGTGAGAGAAAGTCAAAGAAACAGAGGCCACAACAAAGAGACACAGAAGGAAGACTGGGGCGCCGGAGCGAGTGAGCGACCTACAGACAGATGCAGGGTCGGGGTTAGGAGGGAAGGAGCGGAGGGCAGGAGAGGTGAAGTGTCGCAGGCTGCTCCCGCCTTTCCCAACAGCCTGGGCGGGGGGGGGGCGGCGAGAAACCTGCCCGCACCCGCCAACACTCAGAGCACAGTCGCCTTCTGCCCCGGGCTGGACTGGCAGAAGGTCACGGTGGTCCCGCTACGGGGACTTTCCTGGGGTGGAAGGCTTGGGTCCCAGGTCTTTCAAGTTCCCCAGGCCAGACCAGGCTGGGACCACCTGGGGCAGCCTTTGCGAGGAAGAGGACCACATCTGATGCTTGGAACCAGCCCCAGTGCTAACCTCCCTCACCAGGCTTGTCCTCTTACTTAGCCTTTTAACTTCATCTCTGAAAGAGCTGACAAATCCTTCCTCCTTTCCCCCAGCTCAGGGGTTTCCCAAACTCTAGTGCAGGGGTTCTTAACCTCTTTTGATTCCAGGACCCCTTACTAAGGCCACACTATACTGTATATTATTTAATAAATATATCACACCCACACCAACATGTCCACACAAGAATAATATTTTTTTTGAATTTCAATTCAAGCTCATTGACCCCATGTTAAGAAACACTTGAAGGCCTTGTTAAAACACAATTCTAGGGAAGTGGAGGTGGCCGAAGCAATTGAGCTCCCGCCTACCACATGGGAGGTCCCTGCTTCAGTTCCTGGTGCCACCTAAAGAAGACAGCAAGCTGGCACAACAGACAGGCAAAGCAAGCTGACACAAGATGACACAACAGGAGACACAAGAAGAAAAACATGAGAGACACAACAAAGCAGGGAACGAAGGTTCCCACTGCCTCCTGGAGAAGACGGGTAAGACAGCGAGCTGACGCAACAGGCAGGCGCAGCAAGCTGACGCAAGAGACGCAGGAGGAAGAACATAATGAGAGACACAACAAAGCAGGGAACGGAAGTGGCTTAAGCAATTAGGCACCTCCCTCCCACGTCGGAGTTCTCAGGTGCAGTTCCCGGTGCCTCCTAAAGAAACAAAGAAAACGGAACAGACACAACAAGTGCAAACAACAGGGTGGGGAGAAATTAATTAATTTTAAAAAAACACAGTTCTAGGCCCCAGGTCTGTCAGCAGTTTCTGACTCAGTAAGTCAGGGTGGGGCCCGAGAATTTGTATTTCTAAGTTCTTAGGTGGAACAGCCTCTGGTCCAGAGACCATGCTTCGTGTCCTGCCTGTGACAATTTCCTCGTTCATTTTCCTCCTTAATTCAATAAATACCTTGCTTAACCTTCCGCTGAGCCTGGGATCCTATACAGATAGGGAAACAGGTCGGGAGAGGGGACCAGCCTGTGAGCAAAGCCTTATGGGAACTCCCAGTCCCGGGCACTCTCTTGGGGAAGCCTATGTGTGGGATCCAGAGCGGGGCAGAACCCTGAGTGGTAAAAGCTAAGTGGGAAGCAGTTAGACAAACCTGACTGCAGCCAAAGACGTGAAAGGCCTTTTTTTTTTCCGGAGAGGAGAGGATGCACAGGCAAAGCATGCATGTTCATCAACCATACCTGCCCAGAGCAGCACTGTCAACACTTTCATTCATTCATTTTAAAAAATGTTAATGGAGCAGTTAACTACTCTGTGCCAGTCACTGTGTGGGGTCCTGGGGATAATGTGGAAAGCAAAAAAAAGAGATCCCTGTCCTCCTTGGGGACATAATTTCTAATAAGGGGATCAGCAGTAAACATAATAAAAGAGTAAATTACTGAATATGTTAGAAGTTGGTAAAAGCTATTTAAAAAGTAACAGAAAAGAAGAAAAAAGAGGTGGGTAAGGGAGTGCCAAATGGGAATTACAATTTTAAATTGTAGGCATTATTGAGAAGCCAGGGAAGGTAGGTGGGGGGAGAGAGGGAGGCGTGTTCCAGGCAGGGAACAGCCAGTGGAAAGGCCTGGAGGCAGGAACAGGCCTGGTGTGCTGGAGGCTCAGCCGGAGGCCAGTGTGACTGGCGGGGAGATTGGGGAGGCAGGTGGGAAGCTGAGTAGATGAGGTCTGAGAGGTAAGGGGCAGGCAGGAAAACGACTTAGGGCCCAGCAGCCATTATTAAGGACCTTGACTTTTACCATTTTTCTTTTACTTTTCTGTCCTGGTGGTTCTTGCTGCTCCCATTTACAAAACCAGACTCCAGAATGGCCTCAACCATCCCCTGGTGCACAGTCAGAGCTGGTTTTGAGAAGGAGACAGCTTTCAATAAATCGGTGACCCAACCAACAGCTCAGATTTGGGGCTTGCAAAAGTTCCAGTCACCCTTCTGACCTGCTGCAGAGACCATATAGGAGGAAACTCTAGGATAGAAGGTTGGGAGTTCAAATTTGCCTTCAGCATCTTCTATTCTCTTTTCCCACCATTCTTCACACCTCCTTCAGGCTCTAGTTCCCCTGATGTGCCTTCTTCCTGAGGCTTCCCAGCCTTCTAGACCAGCTCTGTCCAATTAAAATATAATGTGAGCCACATACGTAATTTTAAATTTTCTAGTGGCCGTATTAAAAAAAAAAGTAAAAAGAAACAGGTGAAATTAATTTTAATAATATATTTGCTGTAACCCAATATATCCAAAATAACATTTCAACATGTAATCAATATTTTAAAAGTCCACACTGTCCTTGAACCTTGGTGTATATTTTACATTTTCAGACTGAGCTAAAGCCCCTTTCAGGAAGGCCTCCTTGATTGCTCCTCTTTGCTCATAGGCCTGTGAGAACTAAAGGAGTTAATTTATGTGGAATAATTAGAATAGTTCCTGGCACATGGTAAGTTCCATTGAACTGTTAGCGATCATTATTGTACCACTGATCACAGTTGTAATATTCAGTTGTTGTATAATTACTTTTATCCTAACTAATATGATAAGGCAGTTTTTCTCCTCCTGCTATACTGAAAGCTCCATGAAGGGAAAAGATCGTGCCTGCCCTCTTCCTTGCTCTCTTCTTGGGACCTTGGGACTGGCACAAGTAGACAAATATTCAATATCAATTTATTAAATGAATGAAGAAATGTATAAGGAACTATGCTTGGACTTATATTTAAGGATTTTGGAGGATTCTAACATTGTGGAGTATTAAAATCATAATCTTAGATGATAAAGATACCAGGTTCCAATTTTTAAAAGAGATGAAATTTCAAAGTGGAAAAAAGCAGGGTGGCATAGCAGAAATGGCTCAGGCTTTGAATATAGACAGACCTGGGTCTAAATTCCTGTTACCTCACTTGCCTTAGAGAGGTTATTTAACGTCTCATTGCCTCAGTTTCCTATCTATGAAATGGGAATGCTAGCTTTTTTTTTTTTTTTTTTTCCCACAATATGTACCTATGTGGGAAGCAAATTTGTAAGTGGCAAGATATCACAGGCCCAAATTTCTGTTTGACCTCCCAAATCTCTGCTCAGTTAAGTTACCTCTGGCAGGTTACTTAACTTCTCTGTGCCTCAATTTCCTTTTCCACAATATAAGGCAAAAATACTTAACAACTGTGTGTTTGTCTTTTCTCTTAGTGTATGGTACTAAAGCCGGCATAAGAGTATAAGAGATATGATACTACATATGAAGGTTTAAAACACAGGAGATGCCCACATTAGTTTCTTTATTTTTTCCTTAATTTTCATTAAGCAACATGTGGTCTTTCCTCCTGCTTTTCCTCCTTAAATGAAGGTGTAAAATGCAAACCATTTACTGTTTTGGGGAAACTGAGCCATTCTACCTAGCAGACAGCATCCAACAGGTTCAAGTTAAGAAACAACCCTTCAGCAAAACTGTGAAACCTGCCGCGTGAGTCTCACCACATTTTTGCCTCCTACTTCAGCCTTCCCTTCTTCTTCCTCTTGAGTCATGTTGGTTCCTGGAATTTTCTTCTCTCTCTAGCTCCCTTAGAAGAAAGCAATTCCCCTCCCCACTTTATGAATTTTGCTGCGTGTTGAAGAGGCAGTCCCGGCATGCAGAAAGGCTTGCTGCTTACTGCTCAGCATTTTCAGAGCTCTGTAGAGCTCTGTCACAGCACTTTTTCCATTGCTTTCTAAATGTCTGTTCATGTGTTCTCCCCCACTACACCTCTGAATTGTGTGGGCAAATACATCCCTCGTCTCACTGGGTCCCCAGCCCTTAGCAACTGGCCCATCACATAGTAGGTGCTATATAAACAGGTGCTCCTTGTGTACATGGATGCACGATGCATGAATGTTTCAGATTACCTCCCCTCCAAGATGCACCAAAGGAGATGGACAGATGTGTGTGGTGAGGCTCTGTGATGGAAGGGGGCTGACTGCTTGTTTAGAAATGAAACTGAACAAGCCAAGAAGCTCACCCGTGCTGTCTGCTTTCCTCTTAGTGTCCTCTGGGGACGAAAGGGGGGCGGGGGAAGGGGAGTTGGGAACGCAGGAGAGCTGACAAGGTGCTCTCTCCAGCACTGATTCAGCAACACCAGGCCCTGTGGACACAGGAAGATCCCGATTTCAGGGGCTGAGTCACATGAATAACTGGAATAGTTGTTTAGATCATAATAAATTCCCAGAACCCTTCCAAGCCGACCAGCAGGCACATGCTCTCTCCCAGCCCTAAGTGCTTTCCAGCTTTGTGACTTAGCAGAAAGGAGGAGGCCAGGCCTAGGTTCCTGCAAGGGAGGGGCAGCAGGGGAGTGGGGCACAGGAATCCTTGCCATTCCCATCACCAAGCACTGCAGGTTGTTTCTGGACCTTTTCGTGTTGCCAGGAAGATGTGGAAAGAGACTGGCACTGTGGGGACGAATCCTGCACAGACTGCACAGCTGTGGTGTCAACTGGGAGAGGTGTGGGCCAGAGGCCCTGGCACCTCACAGTGGGTGGTTAGGGTGTCAGTGGCCACTAAATACCCTGGGGAGCCCAGGCAAGTTATCCTCTGCTGAAATGTCATTAGAGGCCTCTGTACCTTGGACGAAACAGGATATCTAAACTCTAGTCCTAGAAGACACTGGGAGAGGGGGAGAAGCTGGCGCCCGAGGCATTGTGGGATTGGTGCATGAGTCTACCAACTGCATCTTCTCAGAGACCAGAGTCCAGAGACTATCTTTGCATCTGGACCCTGCTCCCTTCTCACCTCTTTCTCCCTTCTGTTCCAGCCAAAGGAAGTATAGGCTGATTCTCAGTGCACTATGCTTTGTCATGCTCCCTTGCCTTGCCATATGTTTACTCTGTCCCAAATGTCCTTCAATCCTCTTTGAGGCAAACTTCTACAGGATATTCTTCAAGACCCAACAGGAAGAGCCACCTCTCTGCCGCTTTCTCTGAACGCTCAGGTGGGCTGGATCCCCTTCATTGTGACTTACCATAGCTTGTATAGAGTGCATCCTCCAACACTTACTGCACATATACATCTGTGGTATTCCCCCAGTACCCACTCTCATCTTCTATAGTCTGAGTCCATTTTCCAGGGTTCCCTATAGATAAGGGTTCCAAATGCTAATTAAGTTCCACCAAATAGATGCACTCGTACAAGATTTGAAAAGTATATATGAAGGAAAGGAAATCCTCTTGCTTCTTTGGATATTTTTTGTGTGCAAGCATAGTTATGGAGACATGAAGTTTTTCTGCACCATATTCTAGTAATTCGTCAACGGTTTCATGATTTTCAAGGGTCAGTTCCATCAGCAATTATAATAACTTCTTGATGCTGGCTCTCTGATTCCTAGATTGCAGGTATATGGTATGTTCTAGATATGGAACCTAGAACTCAATAATTCAATGGGCTCCCTCATTTCCCACCTTCTTGATGGGGCAGAGGTAGTCATTCTGGAATTCATTTCTGGAGCCTACAATCCACTCCTCCAGCCCATTCAATGATTTTATAAGCATCTAATCCCCATA
This sequence comes from Cabassous unicinctus, assembly GCA_029593785.1. Classification (NCBI taxonomy): domain Eukaryota; kingdom Metazoa; phylum Chordata; class Mammalia; order Cingulata; family Chlamyphoridae; genus Cabassous; species Cabassous unicinctus. The sequence continues at coordinate 14,634 of JAQZBX010029049.1, forward strand.
TTAAAATCCTTTCTGCTTAAAATACCTACAATAGATCCATTTTCTGAATTGAACACTATTCAGATTAATAGTGTCCATTTCCCTCACCTTATTGTGAGCTGTTAGTAGGGTAAGACATTGTCTTATTCAACATTGTATTCTTAGTGTCTAAGACCATCAAGAGAGGTTTCTGGAAAAGGAACTCCTAAAAGAAGTGGGTAGAGCTTGATTGTTAGTGGTATGAGGGCAGCTCATTCATCTGTGTTCACCAAATGAGCTTTGAGTGCAGAGGGCTCGCAGACCACCCAACAAACACACACACCACCAAAACAAAAACAAAAGCAAAAAATAGAGATTGAATGAATGACCGAAACAGCAGAACCGACTTTGAAACAGGAAGAATCAGACCCTGCTCCTCGCCGTGGGAGCCTGGGTTAGATGGTGATCTCTTCCACAAAGGTGGGTGGACCCTCAGAGGAACAAGGCAAGAGGCCAGGAGAGGATGAGAGGGAAGAAACTGCATTTGCACAAAGAGTGGTTCCAGTGGCTTAATGAATACTCAGGCAAACCGCAGAATGGAGAAAACAACAACAGGTGCCATCACAGTGGGCCTAGCACAACATGGCTAGAGGCCAAAGAGGGTGGCAATGGAGGGTAGGGGTGTGTGTAATGAGGCCATGCAAAAATCTAAAGAGTATACTGGGAAAAATCCATGGGGTTGGGAAATCAGATGGACTTGTGATCAAATTCCAGGTCCATTGTTAATTGCTGTGTGGCCTGAGACAAATTCTTCAAACTCCATGACCCTCCATCCACTCACTCATAAACCTAGGGTTATAAAAAGGGCTGCAGTGAGGACTACAGGGAAAGCCACTTTAGCACAGGGCCTGGCACCCACCTCTTCGCAAGCCCCCCTTCCCATCCGCAGTGTCTGAATGTGCCTTAAGCTCTGCCTGGTATTCTTTCTAGTGTTAACACTTTGTTCCATAAAATAATTAATTTAGTTTGTTCTGTTTTCTAATTATGATACCTGAAGGCAAGACACTAAGGTTTCTCTGAAATGCAATTACTTGATCCATTCGGGTTGTCTGAAAAGGCTTATGGCAGGAAGTAAGATTCTCGGAAGTTTTTTAAGTGCGTGGATGGGAGGTAAGAGGAGGGGAGGTACAAGAAAGCTATTCCCGGAAGTTTGCTCCTGCCAGCTAGGGAGAGAGTGGAGAACTTGGCCTTGCCATCCCTGTGTAATCATGCTGTCCATGCTCATCAGCAGGGCTATTAGCATTTGAGTCTAAGCCAGTCTTTTTGTGGCATCCCGCAGGACTCTGGGTTTAATGCAACTTCTCCTTTCATGTGCTTTTTGAAATCTACTGCAGGTTTATTTTTATGAATTTCTCCATGATGGGGACTAGAAGGTTTCCATTTATGAGAAAGATGGCTGTGTCAGATATCCCACATGACTTTCCACCATGGTATTGTAGTATTTCCTCCTAGTAGAGAACACCAGGAGTTTTTCTGGAAAGATCTAAGCTCTAAAACACTAGGAGGGCTGTGCCTTCTTTAAATGAGCCTGTGGGCCCCTTGGCATTTTTTACAAAGCCAGCTGTTGGGTTCATCAAGGACAGGTAGCATTAAGGAAAGGAGGCACAGGAATTGAAGTTATGAGGAAGAGGTGGCCCCTGGGACAGTGGTAGTGATGAGACTTGTACAGAGCTTCAGTGATGTGCAACCACAAGGGAACGTGGCAAGATGGACCTGATGCCTGTTTGGGAGTAGAAATCAGAATTAGGAATAAGATACCATAGCAGGATGCCTATTACAGGCACAGCATCATGACAGGGGCTTTTTATAGCTCTTGCAGACTGGGCACAAAACAGTTAAGTTGTCAAATCTTGAGCTCCCGCAGCCAATGGGAATATTTGATGTCACTGCACAGGAAGCATATCCGAGAGTGAATAATTCCTACACAGCAGGGGAACCATTTTTCAGCTTGAACCCTGTCTGGAAGCTGCTCTTTTCTTGTCAGAAAGCCAAGGACGATAGCTTCCACCCTACTCTCCCACTCCTGCCCTACCCGCCACCACACAGCATGGGCAGTACCGCAGCTCAACTCCCATGGAGACTCTGAGTACACAGTAGAGACCCAGAGAGGTTCTACTGTACTTTTGCACCAGCTGTTGATGACCACCTGAGCCTTTAAGCCACTGGGAATTCTCGACCATGACTTTAAAGAATAACCCACATGGAAGTGACCATTATGTCCTTGACTGGAAGACTGTAAACAATGAGGACCTCAGGAAAGGATGAGGGCAGAATAAAAACAGAAAGACCAAAGAAGAGGGGCCTCAAGATCAGTGGGTTCCCCATGCCTCTAGTGAGAGACTAGTAGCACAGCCGGTAGCATTGGGGTATGACAGGTAGGAATGCGTGCGCACGTGTGTGTGATAAGCCTCTTTTGCAAACTGTATATATTATATATACAGAAAGGAAAATGGACCAATGGAAGAGAGAAACAGGGAAAAAAGCAAGATGCCAGTAAATAGATGTCTTTTTATATGAATATCTGGCATTGATAGAATTCTAATAATTTCTACAATCAAAATTCTCATAAGAAGCTGCCCTTTCAAAATATGGCCTTAAAAAGGACTACCCCCTTTGCTTTTGTTACTCTTTTAAGCAAGGGTGTTTCATTTATTCCTCATAGAAACACTACAAAATAGGTTTATTACAGGGGTTCTTAACTTTTTTTGTTCCACAGACCCCTTTGCCAGTCAGGTGAAAACCACAGACCCCCTACTAAGTCTGGACTATACTGTGTATTATTTCATCAATATATCACACCCACACAGCTTAGTGGAAGAAGTAGCCACACAAAGCAATATTTGGATATTTTTCTACCAGATCAAAGATCCTACTTTGTGAGCAATGCTTGGAATGCTAGCAGACAACTGATCATCCTTTAACTACCTGATTTTCCACCACCTAACAAGGACTGGTAATATCGCAGCCTAATACGGCAGAGTCCTCAAATTTCCCTACTCTATCCTGACTCAGCTGGTTTTAATTTGGGGATCTGTCAGTTGTAACATTCCTCTCCCAGTACCTATTCTTTGTATTAGTCATAACTCTCTTGATTGGCAGTGATAAAAACCCATCTCAAGTAATGTTAGGTTTAAGGGTAACTTTTTGGAAGAATATGGAAGATTTCAAACAATTGAAGGGGAAAAGGGAAAGACCTCTCTAGTTAGTGACTTTGCCAACTTAGTTCACTGCTCCATGTCTGTTATGGATTGAATCATGTCCCCCACAAAGACAAGTTCAAGGCCTAACCCCCAGTCCTGTGGATGTGAATTCATTTGTATATAGGATCTTGGAAGAGCCTATTGATATGAAGCCAAACTGAATCAGTGCAGGCCTTAATCAAATATGACTGGAGCCCTTATAAGCAGAGGAAATGTAGACACAGAATAGGTCTTGTGTCTTCACGCTTGGGCTCATGGAGAATTACCATAGCTCTGGGCATCCTGACGAGATTCCATGGGGAACCTGCAGGAGCTTCGTGTGTCCCACCCAACTTGCAATGACAGGCCTGGTAACACGTTCCTGGCCCGCCACCAGCCTCCTCCTGGACCCAGTGTAGAAGCAGCTGTGATTATTATTTGAAGAGTACCAGGATGAAAGTGAAAGTCTGGGACTAAGATGAGAGCCCTTGTTTTGCCTACTCACTGTTTCACCTTGAAAGAATCTCTGAACCTTTCTGCATCTCAATTTCCTCATAAGCTTTAAAAAAAAAAAACAGTTATCCTCAGTGGTTGAGAAAAATAAATGAGGTGATCTCTATGAACATACCTGGTTAAATGTCTCACTTATAAGTTTCTTAAAAATGTTGAGTCGTTCTTCCCTTTTTCTGTCCTACTCCCTAGCTCTCCTAGGGGAGAAAGTTCATGGGCCAGCTCAAAAAAAGCCTGGGCTGTGTAGTCAGACAGATTTGATCTCAAGTTCTGGCTCCACCATTTATTAGCTATCCAACTTTAGCAAATTATTTCACCTTGCTCATTCACAAATATTTATTGGGCACCTACCATGTGTCAGGCACTCTTCTGCCTGCTGAGCATATGGGTATGAAAAAGAAAGACACAGTCCCTACCTTTTAGAGCTTGTATTCTAGTTTCCTCATCTGTTAAGTAACAACAATAATCCCTTACATTCTAGTGTTGCTCACAGCAAACAAATTTAATTGAAATACTTTATGAAGAACACATGCGAATACTACATAGATGCTCGAAAATACTAATTCTCTTCCCTCCTTCCCTTTCTTAGGCATTATAGGATGATGTAAAAGTGTTGGGTTGGATGTTAGGACCTGGCATTCTAGCCCTACTCCTGTGTTGACTAGCTGTGTGATCTCAGGCAAATGCCTTAACGTCTCTGAGTCTCCAATTCCTCCTCTATAAAATAGAGTATTGTACTAAATGATTTGCAAAGCACTTTTCATTTGGATGAGATTCTGTATTTCTCAGAATAATCCATTAATCTTGGTAAATTGTGGAAGAGTGGGTATATTAGACTCTGTGATGATTTAAAACAAATTTATAGCTAGCATTTATCAAGGATTACTAGGTCCAAGCCCAATGCTAAAGCTATACACTTTTTCCTTTACCCCTCACAACTCTATAAGTCAGGTATTATTATCTTCATTTTACATGAAGAGACTGAACTTCAGAGAAGTAAATTTGGCCAAAATTATCCACCTGGTCAGAGGCAGAAGTGGCATTGAAACCCACCTCTATCTGACTCTAAAAGACATTCCCTTTGCCCTCCACTGCTGTGGGTGACTGTTCAGAGCTTGTCCTAAGACGAATTGAACATACTTAGTGACTCCATTAATTAACCAGTGCATCAGTAAAGAGTGCCTCCTGCATGTTTCACCCAGGGGAAGATACAAGACCAGAGGCTAGGCCCCTTTCTACTCCCCAGCTCTTATTCCTGGCTTCCTCACAGCTGCCCCTCCCTACCCACACTTCTGCAGATGGGTCCATATGATTGATGGGAAACCAAACATGATTGTTGAGGAATGATGTTTTTCAAATTGGACATCTGCTGTTTGTTTGGCTGAGAGTTTGGCAAGTATTTCAATTCGTTGTGGTGGTCAGGCCCAGAGGAAATAATTAGGTGGTCATGGCAACCAGACTCACAGTACACCACAGTGAGGGCGGGAGAGGGAGCACTGAATGGAGAGTCCCGTTTCCACTTTGCCATGAACTCTGGCCTCAGGCTTCTCATCAGGGCCTCTGCTCCTTTAAGTCTATAATTATCTCAACATGAGAATGGATTATTAAATTCCAGACTGAAAAACATACCTCCTGATACCCAAACAGCACCTGGAGAGGTGGACTGGAACCAAAATTCATACTAAGCTGAGAAAGACTGAAGGTGGTGGGGCCAAAAAAAACATCAAAAGTGAAACATCTACTCCATGCCAGGAACTGTGCTATGTGTTTTATATCATTGTCTCAGTTAATCCTCACAACATCCTTTTTAAAAAAATCCATTTTTGATGTATATTAATAAAACATAAATCTATCCAAAGTGTACAATCAATGGTATTTGGTACAATCACATAGTTGTGCATTCATCACTTCAATCATTATTAGAGCATTTTCATTATTCCAATAATATAATTTTTAAAAAACAAACAACAACAAAAAAAGTTCATCACCTCTCAATCTCTCTATGCTTCCATAGTTGCTACTTTGTTTCAGTCTCTGTAGTTTATTTGTATTTATATTTTGTTAAAACAGTCTTATATATGCAATATTACCCATATTCATATTTCACATGAGTTTTCACTATGTTTTACAGTCCCATGTTACATTTTTTAGCTTTCTTTCTGGTAATATACATGTCCTTAGACTTTCCCTTTCAACCACTGTCATACCCATATAATAGCACTGCTAGTTACAAATACTATGATGCGCTTTCACCATTTTGATTCATTTTTGAAGATTCACAAACAACCTTTTTACCAATTCTGCACAGATTAACCCTCAGCTTTCCTTTCTCTACCCTCATTTATTTTCTGGCTATAATCTAATTAATAATTCCATGAGTTTACGCAATATATTTAGTTCAAAATAGTGTAATCATACAATAATTGTCCTTTTGTATCGGGCTTGTTTCACTCAACATAATGTCCTCCAGTTTCATTCATGTCTCACAACATCCTTTTGAGGAATTTATTCTTAGCTCCATGGGACAGAGGAAGACACTGAGGCTTGAAATGATGAAATAACTTACCTAAGATCACATAACTAGATAGTGAAGGAATCAGAATTTGAAACTTGGTCTAGCTGATTCTAAGGCTTTGTTAAAACCCCAGTACTCGGCTGCTCTCAGGATCTTTCGTAAGAGCAGTTTCTGCTAGAGGTGGAGGTTGGGGCTGGGTAGAAGATAAGATGGCCCCAACCTGAAGGTCACCTGAAGGTGACCTCATTGGTTGAGGTCCTCCCCCCACACGTTGCCCAGCTTGGTATGATTCTGTCTTCTGGTGTATTTCCTAAACTATTCTAGCATAGGCTGCACATCTTTTCTTTACCCAGATTATCTTAAACCTATGTTCTCTCTATAGTATTTCTAATGTGCCCTAGGCAGTATATCACAGTTGGGTCTGCACCCAACTAACTTTCTTATCAAAAATTTGACAACATCTGCATGATGCTTTCCAATTCCTGGATTGTATGTCTTCTCGCTGATTCAAAAGCAGGATTTTTTGTTACTTTATAGGATTTTAAAAATTCCTGTTCCCCATGGGCAAGTTCAGATTCAGAGAAATCCCAATCTTATATGATATTTCCCACCTCTCCATATTCCTGTAATTTTTTTGGAGTCTGTGTTAGCCAAAGGGGTGCTGATGCAAAATACCAGAAATCTGCTGGCTTTTATAAAGAGTATTTATTTGGGGTAGAAGCTTACAGTTACTAGGCCATAAAGCATAAGTTACTACCCTCACCAAAGTCTGTTGCCACGTGTTGGAGCAAGATGGCTGCCAATGTTGAAAGGGTTTAGGCTTCCTCTTCCTCTTAAGGCTCTGTGGTCCCAGCTCCTTCCAATATCAACTGTAGGCTGGGATAAGTCTTGTCTCTCTCCGGGGGCTCGTTTCTCTCCAGGCTCGGCTGCTCTGCTCGCTCCAGCTGTAAATTATCGGGCTCTCTCTCTCTTCCCAGGGCCTCTGCCGTGTCTATGGAGCTGTCTATATTCCTCTGTGTGTTTACTTCCATGGGCCTCCAACATCCAAAACTCCAACTAACTCCTCTGCCATGTAGTTTTCTCTATAAGTCCCCATCCACCAAGGGGACAAGACCTCAATGTCCTACTGATGTGGCCCAATCAAAACATTAATCATAATTTAATAGAGTAAAAATGAAGCCTCTGAATCCAATACAATCTAATATACCCAGAGGAACAGACCAGTTCACAAAAATAATCCAATATCTATTTTTGGAATTCATGAACAATATCAAACTGCTACAGAGTCCCAAGGGAATATATATATCCTTTTCTTATAGAGGGCAAGGTATCTGACAATTCATCGCCAGGAGTCTCTAGGAACAGGGAATTCTGACATTCCATAATATAGGAAGCAGGGGAATGCCTTCTAGTCCCTTTTCTGCCATCAACTAGCCCCATAACCTTTGGAAAGTCACTGGACATGTTTCTGCATGTGAAATAAGAAGTCAAAGAAACCAATACTAAAAAAATAAAAAATAAATAAATTTTAAAAAAAGAAACTAATACTGATAGTGTGTCTCAATTTAATATTAGGTAATTCAGTCTTCCTTCTAGTAAACAAAGTTTCAAATTCCATTTGAAATTTAAGATTGTTCAGGACTTCTGGGAAGATGGTGGACTAGAAAAACACGGGACTTTCTTCTCTCCCAGAAAAATAGCTAGAGGACAGGGAGCAACAGCCTGGGAAAAAAAACTTCTAGGGTTTAGGACACTAGGAGAAGGCTAGAGAGGAGAGAGGGTCAAAGGAAAAGAATCACAATGGCAAAAGTGTGAGTTAAAAGCTGTAGCTGCAAATGCCAGAACTTTCCCCCACGCTACAGATACTTTTGAATTCTCGGGCCTCTGGACTGGTGGCTACAGACAAAGGGGGCCCCAGGGATCCACCTCCCCAGGAAAGGGGAGAGAGAGGGACACAGACTAAGGGTTACTCAGCTATTGACCTATAAATTTGGTCTGCTATGTCCCAGGAGCCCTTCCAGGTCAGGTGGGGCTGTGCCATTTTGTGCCTTAGAAGCCAGCAATGGACTAAAGAGATCCAACCTTCTCAATATCCCTCTCTACTGACCAGAACTGGTTCTTGCGGATGCAGAGGGGAGTGGAACTACTTCCTACCCAGGAAAAGGGAGTGGACTGCCAGCAAAGGTTAGAGAACTGCCTCTGAGAAAGTTGGAATTACAAGGATTTTAGCCTCCAGGCAGGAACCTCTGTCACACTGATCTGGTCCAAGTTGCAGACACACTCTGACTACGCATTGAACTAAGAGGGCTGTCAAGGAGCACCATCTGCTGGTGGACCAAAGAAGTGCATGTCAGGAAACCAAAAGTAAATAAGAGAGGCTTTTTCTGGCCTTTACAGCCTCCCTCCCCAAGGCCCTAGGAATAGGGTCTGCAACCCATTATTGGGTCCAGGGCCCAGATTTGAGCAGTTAACAAGGACAATCATAAAGACTCAGAACAGTATGAACCAAGAATCAAAGAACAATAGTAACACACAGCCTCCCACCACTAAAACCCTATGAAAGAGAGAGAAATTGAGCATCTGAGTAAACTCATCACCCTAATCAGATACCTAGACATCAGCAAAAAATTACAAGCCACAGAAAGAAAATGGAAGAAATAGCCCAAGAAAAGAAATATATCAAAGCCCCAGAAGAGATGCAGGATTTGAGATAACTAATCAATGAGATGCACACAAATTTGCAAAATCAAATTAATGAGTTGAAAGACAACATGGCTGAAGAGATAAAGGACATCAGGAAGACACTGAGCGAGCACAAAGAAGAATTTGAAAACCTGAAAAAAAAGTAACAGAGCTCATGGGAATGAAAGATATGATAGGTGAGATTGAAAACACATTGAAGGCACACAACAGCAGACTTGAAATGATAGAAGAAAGAACAGCTGAAATTGAAGAGAGAAAAGAATGGAAAAAATTGAGCAAGGGCTCAGGGAATTGAATGATAACACAAAACACAACAACATATGTGTTATGGTAGTTCCAGAAGGAGAAAACAAAGGAAAAGGGGCAGAAAGAGTATTTGAGGAAATAATAGCTGAAAATTTCCCAACTCTCATGAAAGAAATGTACTTACATATCCAAGAAGCACAGAGTACCCAAATCAGAATAAATCCAAATAGACCTACTCCAAGACACATACTACTCAGAATGTCAACTGTCAAAGATAAAAAGAAAATTCTGAGAGCAGCAAGGGAGAAGCAAACCATCACATATAAGGGATGCCCAGTAAGACTTAGTGTGGTGGACATCCAGGAAGATGGCAGACTAGTAAGACATGGGAATCTCTTCTCCAGAAAAATAGTGAGTACAGGCTGAAACAGCCCCAAAAAGATCTTCTAGGGTTTAGGACAGCAGGTGAAGGCTGCACACCACCCAGAGGAGAGAGGGACAAAAGAGGGAAATCACAACGAAAGAACCATGAGTTGGAACCAACGGCGCCTGCTGCTGCTGGCACCCTTCCCCACACTAAAGACTCTAGAATTCTCGGGCCTCTGGGCCTGCAACTACAGACAAAGGGGGCTCCAGGGATCTACCACCCCAGGAAAGGAGAGAGAGAAGGACACAGCCTAAGGCTGACTCAGCTTCTGACCCACAAATTTGGGCTGCTGTGCCCCACGAGCCCTTCCAGGCCAGGTAAGACCACACAGTGGTTTGCCCTGGGAGCCAGCAAAGGACTGGAGAAATCCCGACCTCACAATCTCCTCTCTTCTAGCTTGGACTAATTGTTGGGGACTCCACAGGAAAGGGGAGAGAGAGGGACACAGCCTAAGGCTAACTTAGCTTTTGACTCACAAATTTGGTCTGCTGTGTCCCAAGAGCCCTTCCAGGCCAGGTGGGGCTGCGCCATTGTTTGCCTTGGAGCCTGCAAGGGGCTAAAGATATACAAATCTCCCAATCTCCTTCTGTACTAACAGGGACTGATTGTTGAGGACTCGGAGGGGAGTGGAAATATTTTCTAGCCAGGAAAAGGGAGGGAGCTCCAGAGAAGGCTGGAGAACTGGATCAGAGAAAGTTTGAATTACAAGGCTCCTAGCCTACAGACAGGAAGCTCTATCACATTGATCTGGTTGGTGTTGCAACAAATACACTCCAACCAGGCATTGAATTGAGAGCTGCCAAGGAGCATCATCTTGCGCACACAAAAAAATTAAAAATAAGTAGGAGAGGCTTTTTCTGGCCTCTATAGCCTCCCTGCCCAAGGCCTTAGGAAGTGACTCTGCAACCAATTACTGGGTCCAGTGCCCAGTTTTGAGCAATCAGCAGGACAATCATAACTATCCAGGTCAAGCCAAAAATCGAAGAGCTGTGGTAACTCACAGTCTCCTGCCACTAAATCCCTATAAAAGAGAAAGAGATTGAGCATCTGAGTAAACTACATCCTAACCAGATGCCTAAACACCAGCAAAAAATTACAAGCCATACTAAGAAAATAGAAGACATGACCCAAGAAAAGGAATACATCAAAGTCCCAGAAGAGATGCAGAATTTGAGAGAACTAATCAGTGAGATGAGCGCAAATTTCCAAAATCAAATTAATGAGTTGAAAGACAATATAGTTAAAGAGATAAATGACATCAAGAAGACATTGAGTGAACGCAAAGAAGAATTTGAAATCCTGAACAGAAAAGTAACAGAGCTCATGGGAACAAAAGACACAATGAGTGAGATCAAAAACACATTTGAGGCATACAACAGCAGACTCAAAATGATAGAAGAAAGAATAACTGATACCGATGACAGAACAGCTAAAATTGAAGAGAGAAAAGAACAGAGAGAGAAAAGAATGGAAAAAATTGAGTAGGGGCTTAGAGAGTTGAATGACAGCACAAAATGCAGCAACATATGTGTCATGGGAGTTCCAGAAGGAGAAGAGAAGGGAAAAGGGGCAGAAAGAGTATTTGAGGAAATAATAGCTGAAAATTTCCCAACTCTCATGAAAGAAATGAACTTACATGTTCAAGAAACACACCGTACCCCAATCAGAATAAATCCAAATAGACCTACGTCAAGACACATACTACTCGGAATGCCAAATGTCAAAGATAAAAAGAAAATTCTCAGAGCAGCAAGAGAGAAGCAAACAATCATGTACAAGGGTCATCCAGTAAGACTTAGCACAGATTTCTTTTCAGAAACCATGGAGGCGAGAAGACAGTTGTATGATACAATTAAGAAAATGAAAGAGAAAAACTGCCAGCCGAGAATTCTTTATCCAACAAAACTGTCCTTCAAATATGCAAGTGAGTATAAAATATTCACAAACAGAAACTAAGAGAGTTTGCAAAAAAGAATCCACCTTTGCAGGAAATATTAAAGGAAGCCTTAGAACCCGAAAGAAAAAAACAGGAGAGAGAGTCTTGGAGGAGAGTATAGAAGAAAGAATAGCAGAAAGAATAACGAAAAGAGTAAAAAGACAGACATAAACAAGATGACATATGAAAACCAAAGAATAAAATGGAGGAAGTAAATAGTGCATTTACAGTAATATCATTGAATGTGAATGGATTAAACTCCCCAATCAAAATATACAGGCTGATAGAATGGATAAAAAAACATGAGCCATCCATATGCTGCTTACAAGAAACTCATCTTAGACCCCGGGATACAAACCAGCTGAAAGTGAAAGGTTGGAAAAAAATACTCCACACAAATAGAAACCAGAAAAGAGCAGGGGTAGCTATAATAATATCAGACAAAACAGACTTTAAATGCAAAAAAGTTATAAAAGATGCAGAAGGCCATTATATATTAATAAAAGGGATGATCTACCAGGAAGAAATAAGTCATAAATATCTATACGCCTAACCAGAGTGCCCCAAAAATACATGAGACAAACTCTGGTAAGACTGGAGGAAGAAATAGACATCTCTACAATAATAGCTGGAGACTTCAACACACCACTCACATCATTAGATAGAACTAGACAGAAGATCAACAAGAAAAAAGAGAACTTGAACAATATGATAAACAAGCTAGACCTAACAGACATATACAGAATGTTGCACCCTAACTCAGTGGATTAAACATTCTTCTCAAGTGCCCATGGATCTTTCTCCAGGATAGACTATGTTAGGTCACAATGCAGCTCTCAATAAATATAAAAAGTTTGAAATTATACAAAGTACCTTCTCAGATCATAATGGAATGAAACTGGCAATCACTAATAGACAGGAAAGAGGTAAATTTGCAATTGTGTGGAGGTTAAACAACACACTCCTAAATAATCAGTGGGTCAAAGAAGAAATTGGAAGTGGAATCAGTAAATATATTGAGATGAATGAAAACAAGAACACAGGTTATCAAAACTTATGAGAGGGAAGCAGATGTGTCTCAACCAGTTGTGTGCCCACCTACCACATGTGAGGTAAAAAAAAAAATCCGATGCCTCCTGCAGAAGATGAACTAGACACTGCACCCACTGCAATGAGCAGATGCCTAAACAAGCAGATGCCACAAGCCAGCAGACACTGCAGCCCACAGGGAGTGGGTGTGGCTCAGGCTATTGGGCACTCCCGTGTGGGAGGTCCTGGGTTTGGTTCCCTGTGCCTCCTGGAGAAGGTGAGCAAACAATGAGCAGACAGATGAG
>JAQZBX010029050.1:0-27498 GCA_029593785.1 Cabassous unicinctus
CATTGGCATCTGTGTTCCTGAGAGTGACAGAGTTGGACTCAAATAAGTCATCCCTGCACATGGTCCATCAGTCCCTTCTACTCAAACCTATATGTGATGCAGGAGTTTTTAGGTGTACTTCCAGAGACTGTATCCTCTGGCCCACCTATGTGCCAGCTGTGCCTGGAATCTCAGTGGAGCTGCAACTCCTACCCTACAGGTCAATGGACTCATCCAAGTAACCTGGAGAGGAGATGACAATGGGCAACTTCCTTCCCAGAGAATGGAGAGGGACTGCAGCTGAAGGCAAGATAATCCCATCCACTATATCTATGGGATATAAGCCCTCTCTCACTTGGAGGTGGAGTGGACATCACCTTCCAAGTCCCCTCAGGATTGGGTGAGGAGCTGTGGACTAGAGTGGACTTGGTGGTGTTCTGTTGTAGACATACTGTGATTCAAGCAATGGAAGAAATTGTAACAGTGAGGTGGAGCTGGTGGCCACTGGATATTTTTGGGGCAGGGAGAGGAGGGGCATTTGAAATACTCAGGCGTGTTTGGGACTTTGGGTGTTGTCCTGAGTGGCGAAGTGGCGACGGATGTAGGCCATTTTCCATCAGAATATACCATGCAGAACTGGGGGAAAAAAAAAATTACAGAGTAATTCCACTTGCTTCTCTCCTACTTTAGCAAACAAAGATCACTTTGTGTGATGGAAATACCACAACTCACTTAGCTTTAGTTATGGTATGAACAAACTGAATGAAGGGGGGCCTTAATTTAATATGACTGAAGGAAAGGAAAGGAGATTGGAAATGGAAGTAGAATCCAGAAATAGGAGAAGCCAGAGAGAGTGATTGCCATATGTCAAAGGACTGCCACCATCAGAACACTACATACTGTGGAGAAAGCAGAGCCTTGTCAACACCTTAATTTTGGATTTCTAGCCTCCCAAATTATGGGCCAATAAATTCCTGTTGTTGAAGTCAACCATTCTGAATAGTATTTGTCATAACATCCCTGGCAAACTAAGATAGTAGTCTTCAAATATTTGTCCATGTGCCATTAATTGATATTTTAAAATATATTTTTTATTGAAGTATATCATTCATACATGAACATGCATAAACAATTAGTGTATAGTAAAGATTGTGAACTTACAAAATAAACATACATAACATCATAGAGGGGTCTCATACATCACTCCTCCTCCAACACTTGGCATTGTGAAACATTTTTTACAAACTATGCAAGAGCATCGTCAAAATATTACTACTAACTATAGTCCCTATCTTACATTTGGTGTATTTTCCCCCAACCCACACTATTTTTTAAAAACATAATTTTATTTCAGAGTTTGTGAACTGGAAAAACAATCATACACATGTATTGAATGCCCATACAATACCCCTTCACCAACACACCACACCATGGTGGAACATTTATTACAAATTATGAGATAATATAATCAGACTGTTACCACCAACCACGGACCATAGCATACACTTGGCACACTTTTTCCATACACCTCCATTATCAACATAGTACATATTTGACATTGATGCAAGAATATTATAGTATTACTGTTAACCACAGTCTATATGTCACGCCAATTGTAGTTTTCCCATGCTTCTCCACATTCCCACCACTCTGAAATAGTGATGTACATCTGCTCTAACTCATAGAATGACACTCTTGCATTTGTACCTCAACCACATCCAGCTCTGGGTTCACTGTGTTATTCAGTCCCTAAATTATTCTTTAGCTTTCTTTCAATTGACATTTACTTCCTCAGACCATCTTTCAGCCACAATCCCATTTATAAACCAGTTGCTACTCACTATAATGTGTTAACATCTTTCATCCACAATCCCATTTATAAACCAGTTGCTACTCACTATAATGTGTTAACATCAACTTTATCCATTTCCACACATTTACAGTTATGTTAATTAGAGCTTCTACATACAGAACGCATCAGTAATTTTTCTCAACCCTCCTCTTATCTCCTAATAACCTACACTCTAGGTTTTTAACTCCATGTGTTTATTCTTCATATTTAGTTCATATTAATGACACCATATTTTTCTTTTTGTGTGTGGCTTACTTCACTTAGTATAATGTGTTCAAGATTCATCCATGTTATCACATGTGTCCCAATTTCATTTCTTCTTACTGCAGCACAGTATTCCATCGTATGAATATACTACACTTTGTCTATCCATTCATTGGTTGATGAACAATTGGCTTGTTTCCATCTTTTGGCAATTGTGAATAATGCCGCTATGAACATCAGTGTGCAGATGTCTGTTCATGTTATAGTTTTCATTTCTTCTGGATATATTCCTGGTAGAAAAATTGCTGGATCATATTGCAGTTCTATATTTAGCTTCCTGAGGAACTGCCAAACTGTTTTCCACAGAGGCTGCACCATTTTTACACCACCATGAAGAGTGAAGGAGTGTTCCTATTTCTCCACATCCTCTCTAGAACTTATTGTTGTCTGCTTTTTTTAATAATGGCCATACTATGCAGTGTTAGATGATATCTCATTGTTGTTTTAATTTGCATTTCCCTAATAGCTAGGGATATGGAACATTTTTTCACATGCTTTTTGGCCATTTGTATTTCCTCTTTGGAGAAATGTCTATTTAAATCTTTTTCCCACTTTTTAATTGGACTGCTTGCTCTTTTATTATTGAGTTGTATGATCTCTTTATGTAAAATGGAAATCAAACCCTTATAGGATATGTGGTTTCCACATATTTACTCCCATTGAGTGGGCTGCCTTTTTACCTTCTTGATGAAGTTCTTTGAATCACAGACGTGTTTAAGTTTGAGGAGGTCCCATTTATCCTTGTTTTCTTTTGTTGCTCGTGCTTTCAGTGTAATGTTTAAGAATCCACCACTTACCACCAGGTCTTGAAGATGTTTCCGTACATTTTCTTCTAGGAGTTTTATGGTACTTGCTTTTATATTTAGGTCTTTGATTTATTTTGACTTAATTTTTGTATAAGGTATGAGATAAGGGTCTTCTTTCTTCCTTTTGGCTGTGAATATCCAGCTCTCCCAGCACCATTTGTTGAATAAATTCTTCTCTCCCAGCTGGGTGGGTTTGACAGGCTTGTCAAAAATCACATAGATGTAAGGGTCTGTTTCTGAACCATCAGTTTGGTTACATTGGTATATGTGTCAATCTTTATGCCAATGCCATGCTATTTTTACCACTGTAGCTAAATAATATGATTAAAACTCTGGAAGTGAGAGTCCTCCAAGTTCACATTTACTTTTTAAGATGTTTCTGGCTATTCAGGACCTCTTACCCTTCCAAAAAATTTGATAATTGTGGTTTCCTTTTGTTTAAAAAATTCTGTTTGAAATTTTATTGGGATTGCATTGAATCTGTATGTCAATTTGGGTAGAATTGGCATCTTAATGATATTCAGTCTTTCAATCCATGAGCATGGAATGGTCTTCCAATTACTTAGGTCTTTTTTATTTCTTTTAGCAATGCCTTATAGTGTTCGGAATACAAGTGCTTTTCATCCTTGGTTACGTTTATTCCTAAATATTTGATTCTTTTAGTTGTTATTGTAAAAGGAATTTTTTTCCTGACTTCTTCCTCAGATAGCACATTACTAGTGTTTAGAAACGCCACTGATTTTTGTGTATTGATCTTGTATCCTGACACTCTCCCAAAATCATTTATTAGCTCTAGCAGCTTTATTGTAGATTTTTCAGGACTTTCTAGATATACAATCATATCATCTGTGAATAACAAAAGTTTTAATTCTTCCTTTCTTATTTGGATGCTTTTTATTTATTTTTCTTGCCTGATTCCTCTGGCTAGAACATCTAGCACTATATTGAACAACAGTGGTGACAATGGTTATTCTTGTCTTGTCCCTGATCTCAACTGGAAAGCTTTCAGTCTTTCACCATTGAGTACAATGTTAGCTCTGGGTTTTTCATGTATGGCTTTTATCATGTTGATAAGGTTTCCTTCAATTTCTATTTTTTGTAGTATTTTTATCAAGAAAAGATGTGGTATTTTGTCAAATGTCTTTTCTGCATCAATTGATAAGATCATGAATTTTTTCTTTTTTGATTTATTAATGTGTTGTATTATGCTGATTGATTTTCTTGAGTGCTTGGCATAAAACCCACTTGATCATGATGAATAATTCTTTTAGTGTGTTGTTAGGTTTGATTAGCAAGTGTTTTATTGAGGACTTTTGAATCTGTATTCATTAGAGAAATGGGTATGTAATTTTCTTTTTTCATAATATGTTTATCTGGCTTTGGTATTAGGGTGATATTGGCTTTGTAGAATGAGCTTGGTAGCATACTTTCTTGTTCAACTTTTTGGCGAGCTTGTGTAAGATTGGTATTAACTCTTCTTTGAATGCTTGGTAGAAATCACCTGTGAAACTATCTGGTCCTGGGCTTTTCATTTTGGGAAGCTGTTTGATGACAGTTTCAATCTCTTTACTTGTGATTGGTTTGTTGAGGTCTTCTATTTCTTCTAGGGTCAGTGTAGGTTGTTTGTATGTTCCTAGGAATTTTTCCATTTTGTCTACATTGTCTAGTTTTTTTATTTGCATAAAGTTGTTCATAGTATCCTTCTATTATCTGTCTTATTTCTGTGAGGTCAGTGGTAATGTTTTCATTTTCATTTTTTATTTCATTTATTTGCATCTTCTGTCTTTTTTTCTTAGTCAATCTAGCTAAAGGTTTCTCTATTTTGTTAATTTTCTTGAAGAACCAACTTTTGGTTTTGTTAATTCTTTCTATTGTTGTTTTGTTTTCACTTTCATTTATTTCTGCTCTGACCTTTGTTATTTCATTCTTTCTACTTGCTTTGGGATTAGTTTGCTGTTCTTTTTCAAGTTCCTCCAGCTGTGTAGTTAGGTCATTGATTTTAGCTCTTTCTTCTTTTTTAATGTAAGCTTTGAGGGCTGTTACTTTTCCTCTCAACACTGCCTTTGCTGCATCCTATAGGTTCTGATATGTTGTATTCTCATTTGCACTCGTCAAGAGGTATTTATTGATTTCTCTGGAAATTTCTTCTTTGACCCATTGATTAAGAGTGTGCTGTTTAATTTCCATATACATGTGAATTTTCCCTTTTTCCACCACTTGTTGATTTCCAACTTTATTCCATTATGATCAGAGAAAGTGCTTTGTATAATTTTGGTTTTGTTGAATTTATTGAGATATGCTTTGTGACCCAACATATGGTCTATCCTGGAGAAAGATCCATGAGCACTTGAAAAGAATGTATATTTTGCTGTTTTGGGGTGCAATGTTCTGTATATGTCTTTTAGATTTAGTCCATCATATTATTCAATCTCTCTGTTTCTTTATTGATCCTCTGACCAGATAGATGTTCTATCCAATGCTGAGAGTGGTTTATTGAAGTCTCCGTCTATTATTGTAGAGATGTCTATTTCTCCCTTCAGTTTTGTCAGTGTTTGCCTCGTGTATCTTGGAGCATCCCGATTAGGTGCATTTACATTTATGATTGTTATTTCTTCCTGGTGAATCATCCTTTTTATTAATATGTAACGTCTTTCCTTGTCTCTAATAACAGTTTTGCTTCTAAAGTCTATATCATCTGATATAAGTATAGCTATCCCAGCAGTTCTTTTGGTAACTACATGTGCAGAATATCTTTTTCCAAACTTTCACTTTCAATCTATTGGTATCCTTTGGTCTAAGGAGAGTCTCTTGCAGACAGCATATAGATGGCTTATATTTTATCCATTCCACCAGCCTCTGTATTTTGATTGGGGAGTTTAATCCATTAACATTCAGTGTTATTACTGTATAGAAAATTCTTATTTCATCCATTTTGATCGTTGGGTTTTATCTGTCATTTTTTTTCTGACACGTTTAGTTACTGTTACTGATAAAGTCATCATTTCTAGACCCTTTTCCAAACCTCTCTCTCCTGTTTTTTCTCCTCAGGCTGTTTCACTCTCTTTAGTATTTCCTGCAAAGCTGGTATTTTTGTTATAAACTCTCATAGTTTCTGTTTATCTATGAATATTCTAATCTCTTCCTCATTTTTGAGTGATAATCTTGCCATATATAAAATTCTTGGCTGGCAGTTTTTCTCTTGCAATATCTTAAATATATTATACCACTGCCTTCTTGCCTCCATGGTTTCTGATGAGAAATTGGCACTTAATTTTATTGGATATCCCTTATATATTAATTGTTTTCCCCTTGCTTGTCTCAGAATTCTCTCTTTGTCTTTGGCATTTGACATTCTGATTATTATGTGTCTCAGAGTTGGTCTATTTGGATTTATTCAGATGGGAGTACGTTGTGCTTCTTGGACATGGATATCTATGTCCTTCAATCGGTTTGGGAAATTTTCCACCATTATTTCTTCAAATATTCCTTCTGCCCCTATTCCCTTCTCTTCTCCTTCTGGAACACCCATGACACATATGTTAGCATGTCTCTTGTTGTCATTTAGTTCCTGAGACCCTGTTCAATTTTTTTTCCATTCTTTTCTTCATCTGTTCTTTTGTATGCTCACTTCATCTGTTTTTTTGTATGTTCTTTTCAGCTCACCAATCCTTTCTTCTGCTTCCTCAAGTCTGCTGCTATATGCCTCCAGTGCATTTTTAATTTCATTTATTGCAACTTTCATTCCCATAAGATCTGCTATTTTTCTATGTATGCTTTCAAATTCTTCTTTGTGCTCATCTTCTTAATAGCCTTAATCTCTTTAGTCATCTCATTGAACTTATTAAGGAGATTTGTTTAAACATCTATGATTAGTTTTCTCAACTCCTTTATGTCATCTGCAGGCTTATCTTGTTCCTTTAACTGGGCCATACTTTCCTGTTTCTGGGTATGGATTGTAATTTTTTGTGGGTGTTTTCGCATCTGGCTTTCTAGATGTATTTACTCTGGATGCAGTTTTTCTCTTTAGTTTAGGGCTTTCTTGTCTTTTCTCCCTTGCTGGTTGTGTAGTAGGAACCAAGAATGTAGTTGGTGCTCTAAGTTATGGAGGCTGAAGCTGCCTATGTTGCCCCAGGAAATGATGAAGCTTCTCCTTTCTCCTTTGTGAGGGTTAGGGACAGAGCTGCAGCCATATATAATAATCCAAGATGTGCAGGATAAGATTATCTGTAGTTCTCCAGAGAGTCTGATAAAATTTCATACCCCTTCTTCCCTTACCTTAAGCAGGGGTGGAGCTATAGTTGTGGGCAGCAATCTATGCCATGTGGGTCCAAAATGACCACAGTTGCTCAGGTAATCTGAGGTAGCACCAGACCCCTTCCCTGCCGGGGGTGAGAATGGATCCTCTGGAGTGCCCAACAATCTAATTTGTGTGATCCGAATATGCCTGCAGTTGCCATGAGAAGCTGAGGGAGTACTGTCCCTTCTGCCCTTTAGGGGTGTAAACAGAACAAGCAACTCCCAACAGTTCAGTCCCTGTAGGCTGAAAGTACCCACCATTGCCCAGAGTGACTGAGGAAGCACCAGCCACCTCTTATCCTATTGGGTGGTGTGGTAGTTCTAAAGACATCCAAGAATTCAGTCTCTTTAGGTTGAGAATACCTGCCACTGCCTGGAGAGGCTGAGGAAACATCAGTTCCCTCCTATCATATTAAGGCTTGTGGTTGTATCCACAGGCACTGAACAGTTCAGCCCCTGTAGGCTGAAAGTACCCACCATTGCTTGGAGAGGCGGTGGAGACATGAGATCCCTCTTATCCTATTGGGGGTGGGGGTGGATCCATAGGGATCCAAGAGTCCAGTCCATGCAGGCCTAAAGTCTGCCGTTGCCCAGAAAGGCTGTGGAAACACCAGCCTCCTTTTTTTCTATTGGGGGTGAGGGTGGATCCACAAGTACCCACCAGTCCAGGCTGTGTGGGCCAAATGCACCTGCAGTTACCCAGAGAGGCTGGACAAACACAGTCCCTCTCTTGTCCTATCGGGGATGGGGGTGGAGCCACAGGTGTCCAGCGGTTGGGTTTCTGCAGGCCAAAAGTGCCTGTAGTTGCCCTGAGAGGCTGAGGGAGCACCAGCCCCCTCTTATCCTATGGGGGGACAGAGGTGGAGATGGATTCAAAGGCACTCAAAAAAGCAGTTCTTGTGAGCTGAAAACTCTTGCCATTGACTGGAGAGGCCAAGGATACCCAGCTATTCTCCTATGGAATTGGGGTGCAGGCATGCAGTCCCAGGTGACTGAATATTCAGTCTGTGTTGGCTGAGAGCACTTGCAGTTGCCTGGAGAGCCTGGTGCAAGTCTCACCTGCTTCCTCTCTGCTGGAGGTGGGGCTAGAGCCTAGGCTAGGGCTGCAGTCCAGTCCTGGTGGAAAGAAGCCAGTTCCTAACTTCACTGGCTTTTCAGTCAGCCAGGCTTCCCCTCATGCCAGGGGCAGAGTCAAAATGGCAGCTACCGGACTCTTTCCAACTTGGACAGGCTCAAACCCTAGGATTATACTTTAGCCAGCTGAGTCCACTAATCAGTAGCTGAAGTTGGTTGATAACTGTCTTCCTCCACTGTTTATGGGAAATGGAGCTTCTAATTCCAGCCACGGTATATCTCCTGAGGTGGCTTGTGCTGCTGGAGTAGGATGGGTAGAGGCCTCTGCAGTGTGGCTTGCAGTTCCACAGAGAAATGGTGCAGTTCTCCCCAGCTTCCTCCCTGCCAGAGGTGGGGCTGGGGTTTAGGCTAGAGTTGAAATCTGATCTCGGTGGAAAGATGCCACTCCCTATCAGCACTGTGATTTTCAATCAGCCTCACTTCCCCTCAGGCAGGGGGTGGAGTCAAAATGGCTACCAGCCTCCTTCTGACCTGGAGAGGCTCAAAATTTAGCTGTTTCTAGGATTGTACTTTAGCCCACTGAATTTACTAATAAGTAGCTTGAAGTCAGTGCCACACCGTGTCTTCCTACCCCGTTTTTTGGGAAATGGAGCTTCCAACTCCAGCCACGAAATAGCTCCCGAGGTGGCTTGCACCATGGGCCTGACTTCCACAGCCTTGAGTGCTCTACTCACAAATCTTCTCTGCATATGGTCAGTCTCCTCCTTCCATACTTTCAGGAATGTTGCAGGATGCACTTCTGATGTCCTGAGTCCCCCAAACAGGTGCTTTAGGTAGCTCTGGGTGATTACTAACTGCCCTGTAGCACGAGCTAACTCCATGAGCTCCTTACTCTGCCGCCATCTTGGCTTCCCTCCCCCTCCCACCACTAATTGATTTTTGAATGGATGTACACTCCAAAAACTTATTCTGACATATACAATATTTCATTGTAAGTTTAAATAGCAGCAAAACGTGTAATTTCCATCATGTACTATAATTCATTTAAAATACACAAACAAGATAATTTTCATAGTTATATTTATATCATTCCTTTTTCTCCTTTAACTCATATTTCAATTTCAGTTCTCCAAAAACATTATGAGCTTATGAATCACACTCTATATTTCTTATGATCAAATATCAAATAAAAATCAAATATTTTTTTCTGGTTTGTTAAACTTTTGTTGTAATGACGCAATAAAATACACGGCTAATTAAGAAATGTAATTTTATTATAAATTTTAATTAAAATATGAATATAAAAATTAGAAAATAATTAAAAGAAATGTTTATTTTTATTTGAAGGATTTGGGGATTTTTAAAAATTAATATAGTCATGGTAGATGATCACTGTTTTTATCAGAATTCTCTAGAATAACAAGAAATATTTTATCTAATGTTACTATTATGAGATTTTATTAGAATTGTCTCATGATACTGTGGGGATAGGCAAGTCCAAATTCCATAAGGCAGCTGCAAGCTGGGAACTCCAATGAAGGTTTTCAATGAATTCCCCAAGAGAAGCTGGCTGTCTGAAGCACAGATGGAAATTCACTGTACTGACTGCTGAAACGGTCACTTTTCCTTTTAAAGTCTTCAATTGTTTGGATGAGACTTCTCTCTTTGTTAAAAGCAATCTCATTAGTTGATTGTGGATGTAATCAGTCACAGATGCAATCAACTTATTGATGATTTTGTTGCAGCAGAAAGGAAACTTAGACTATGAGAAAACCCAAGCAGCACTTGAGAGGCGGAGGAACAAAGTTTTATTATGCATGGCCCAGGGAAGAGTCAAGACTCCACATTCTGAGGCAAGGGCATTGGCTTTTGTGAGGTTATATAAGTTTCTGTTTATTGGCTAGTGGGTTGCTGGGCAAGCGGACAAATTCCTGAAGCAAGCGGGCAGGCAGGTTTACAAAAGCAAAAAAAGGTGAGTTTAGTTTATCTTCCTAAAGCAGAAGGCCTTGGGAGAACAGGGAGGAGAGGAGCCAGGGTATTGTTATCTTCTTAAAGCTGTGGGGTTTTGCTAATGAGGAGGAGAGAGTGCTGGTAAAGAGACAGCAGCAATTTCTTTATTAATTTAAGTCCATGAATTATTCACACAGTAACAATCAGACCAGTGCTTGCTTGACCAAACAACTAGATGCCATAACCTGGCTAAACTGACACACGAACTCAACCAATGCAATCACTTATTGCTAGAAGGCAATAGGGTTCAGCATCAATTTTATTTCTACTTTTAAGTTGATTACTATGCTGAGAAAACGTCACCATATTGAAAAAAAATGGAGTAGAACCTGCTGAAAATTATGTTGACATAGCAATGTCACTCAACTTTCAATTCTATCCAAGTTATGTGCCAATTTCTCACATGATTTTTAACAAAAGCATTTTTTAAGAATGCATGAAACTCAGTTAATTTGCTTTCCAATTTTGTTGAAAGCTTAAAATTAGGAAATGACCTGTCTTTCAAAGGTATTTGTTAATCAGTGTGGTAATTTGCAAACATGGCCCTGATTCTCCACTGCTTTCTGTTTTCCTGATCTTTGCCATTGTGGCTTTGCAGCTTTTCACATCAAATAGTGGATTTTATTTCTCCACTCCTTGAAGGTAGGCTGATTTACATATTGCTTTGCTTAATAGAAGATGACAGTGTGCCAGTTCCAAACATTTGAGAAGACTTATACCTTATGCACAGTCGTTTCTAATCTTGTAAACTTGCATGTGAACATTGAATAAACTGATAGAAAATGAGAGACTCATAGCCCATTCTCCTTTACTCTACATCATACCAGCTCACAACTAGCCAACCACCACACTTGAGAATAAGGCTGTCTTAACTGCCATCTGATCTCATTTTTACCTCAAAGTTTCTTCCACCCAAAATGATCATACTGCTTCTTATATAGTTGTGTATGTACAAACTAGGGTCAGGAGCATTTGCTGTGTTCAAGGACTTGAAGGCATCATCTTCTGATTAAGAAAATGCTACTTCATTTCCCCACTCAACCCCACAAATACTTTGTTTTGTGAAATTTCAGGAAAGATTACATATTCTTCTCTAAAAAATGGATGTAAAACATTTGCCTTTCAAAGTCATTGAGAATTAAATATACAAAATATCTTAAGTATGCATTTATATTATTCTGTCTGTGCAAACTGACTCAATATTTTAAGATTTATTTATTATTTATTTATTCCCCCCATTTTTTTTGTTGTTGTTGTTTTTTGTTTTTGTGCTCACTGTTGGCTCTTTGTGTTCTTCTGTGCCTGCTTCTCTTCTCTTTAGGCGGCACTGGGAACCAATTCTGGGACCTTCCGGTGTGGGAGAGAGGCACTCAATCTCTTGTGCCACCTCAGCTCCCTGGTCTGCTGCATCTCTTATTGTCCTCGTCTGTGTCTCTTTTTGTTGCATTATCTTGCTGCACCAGCTTTCTGCACCAGGCCCGCACTCCTGTGTGGGCCAGCACTCCTGCATGGGCCAGCATTCCTCGCAGGCCAGCACTCCTCGTGGGCCAGTTCTCTGCTCATGCCAGCTCAGCTTTCACCAGGAGGCCCTGGGAATTGAACCCTGGACCTCCTATATCGTAGGTGAAAGTCCAATAGCTTGAGCCACATCCGCTTCCCTCAATAATTTTTAACTTGAAATGTTATCACAGTCATTTTTCAGGTCACTAAAAATTCTTCAAAATTATCATTTTAATAGCTGCATAGTTTTCCATCATGGATATGTGGTATAGTTTTGACAATTTCCCTCTTATTTAACATTCTAAGTTTTGATATCATAAATAATATTTCAATGCATCAGTAGGATTTTTGGTAATAACTCCTATTTACAACTTTAATCAGTTCTTGCAATAATTTGGAAGTAGTGAAATTAATTTGTCAAAAATGTCTTTTTAAGGCTTCAAAGTGATAGTTACAAGAAGGTTCATAGTTACAGGAAGATATTTAAGAGTATCATTTCCCTAAACCCTGGTAGACACTGAAGAGCAGACTGAAAATGCTATCCTAATTTTTTTTTTTTAGAAAAAAATGCCTATTAAGAGTATTAAAATTGTTTTCTACATCTACAGATATCAATACAAAATGAATACTTCTGGGTTAACAATCATAAGGACGTATTTATCCCAATACTTCAATGGAAAACTGAGAGGGTATTATGTATTGTAAACCTTATTTTCTAGGATTCCAGGTATGGATAATTGAATGAAGGAAGTGTGTGGCAGAAAATGGATTTGAAACCATGGAGCAATAAAGCTTATTAAATAATAATTTAACTTCTTTCTAGGGATTCAATGTCAATTCCTAAGGAGCAGAATATGAATTTAAAGAATCATATAGGATTCTGTAGATGTCAATAATTTTAATGTTTCTTTTTATCTGTGAACTAAACTGTGAGACTTATTCATATGTAATCTACAATTTCTGAATTCTTCATAATCTAAAGCAATGCCCTGTATCTTGTTGCCAAAATTAACTTTCCTAATGATTACCATATCTGTTGTTAGGAAAAACAAATACTCTATTTTGGATAATCTAATGGACAAGGACTTTTAGAAGAGGTTTTTTTTTTTTCTTCTGTTTATTCCATCCCCAAAAGGGGACATGGACAAGGAAAATTGCAGCACTGTGTCAGAGTTTATTCTTGTGAGATTTTCAGACCTCACTGAGCTGGCCATCTTCCTCTTCCTGGTCTTCCTTTTCATCTTTTGAGTCACAGTGGTGGGCAACCTGGGCATGATCTCAGGGATCCAGGCAAGCTCTCAGCTGCACACCCAAAGTACCTTTTCCTGACCCACTTGTCCTTTGTAGATTTCTGCTACTCCATGACCATTGTGCTGAAAATGCTGTCCAATACCTTAGACAAGATAAAGACCATTTCCTTCCTAGGACAAACTGTACTATTCTACTTGTTTAGCACATGTATGACCTCAGAAATCATCCTGCTGGCGGTGATGGCCTATTATCACTTTGTGGCCCTCTGTTACCCACTGCTGTACATGATGATCAGGTCCCAGAAGCTCTGTTTGGGACTGGTGTCTGCCTGCTATCTCTGTTGAACAGTGTTTTCTCTGATTCACATGTGTTTAGCTTTTGAGATGCCATCCAATAGATCAAATATGATTAACTACTTCTTCTGTGATTTACCCCTTTTCTTACCTCTTGCCTGCTCTGATATGTCTTTGAATTAACTGCTGGTATTTATTGTGGCCACTTTCTTTGAGATCATCACTATCATGGTCATCCTCATGTCCTTTTTGTTTATTCTCATAACCATCCTGAGGATGTGCTCTGCAGAAGGAAGGCACAAAGCCTTTTCCACCTGTGCCTCACATCTCACAGTCATCATGGTCTTCCATGGAAAAAGTCTTTTCTTTTATTGCAGTTCTGACTACAGTCTGAAAATGGATAAAGTGGTCACTGTGTTCTATACTGTGGTGATTCCCATGCTGAACCCCTGATCTACAGCCTGAGGAACAAAGATATTGAAAGCAGCTCTCAGGAAAATGGTGGGCTCCAAAATATCTTCTAAGAGACTATTTTTTTTGTTTATTTGTTTTTTTTTTTTCTAAAGAAAAACAGGATTAAAGTTTCCAAAGTGGAGTGTGGTGGAGGGGTGAGTAGGTGAGGGTTGCAGTGCTGCAGTGGAAAGAATAGTAAGTGAATCGGTAGTTTTCAATGTGTCTCTTGAGTCACATATTTTTGTGACTTTTCAATTTCCAAGAGTAAGATTGAGCCAATTTAAAAATGTTCATCCACATTTTGCTTTCCTTAAGCCTGTTTTGTTTTTACTTTTTATGAGAAATGATGCTTCTAAGACTCAGGCATTTAGTTTTCTAAAAAACCATCAATTTAGCAAATAATTCATTAGAATTACAATTTGTTCTAAAATCATCATGGAACATATAATTTTTTTGAAAATTGTATTTCTACTATTCACAAGTTATATGTTTGTAATCATTTGTATAGCCACTTTTTGTAGCAGCATTTGTGATTCTCTTCTTACATTATCTTTTTCTTAGCTATCCTACTAAGAAAACTAGAAAAGTTCTAAAATCATAAGGATCAAATTTTTCCTGTAGCTTATAAGTAGACTTCTATGTATTTGTTCATGTATTTTGCATGTGTCTTTGTTCTTGTGGAACTGCCCTATGTTCACCTTTTCTTTCCATGGCTATACCACAACATTCTGTTCATTCAAAATTAATATGCACTAAATGATGCTTTAATTATGTTTCCATTTTTTTCATGTCACTCTCTACATAACAATTGCTTTTTAAAAGAAGATCTCTCCTTCTATCAATAATAATGTGAGAAAAGCAATAAGCTTGGGTACATGAAATATTGGGTTGGTGTTTTGATGATGAGTTTTTATATTTGGTAAATCATTTAAGCTCTCCAGTTCTCAGTCCCCTGATGTTAAAATATTAGTTAATACTGGCAACCTCACAGCATAAATTTGGATTAAATTATGACAACATATTTGACATATGACTGCTCAGTAGAACATAAGAGGCTCTTAGTTAATGCCTATGTAATTGAAGTCCTTGAGGACTGGGGTTATTTATCTTTTTCTCTTTGACTATTATTAGCATATTATAGTTTCTCTTCATTTTTTTATTAAGTGGATGAATGAATAAATACTGGTGAATAAATGGTATACATATCAGATTTAATTTCAAAAATTGTGAACTGGTTCAAAATTATCCCACATTATCATAAGTATTATATCATTTAGGAGACATTCACCAAAAACAAATCCCTAGAGGGATTTAATACATGAAATTTTAGGTATTTGAAGGCTGAAAGAGCACAAAGGGGATACTGCGTATTAATTTACTGATTATAACTGCAGGAAACATCTATTCTACTTTATTTTGGGAGACACTCAGATGCTGTTTAGTCCTTGAGAAAGGGTCTTGGCTCTCAGAGTGTCTGAGCCCCTGGGCATGGCTTAGGCCTCAGCAGTTTTCAGACCTCTGATGACATGTCCCAGCAGAGTCAACACTAAGTCTGCTGCTCCAAACTCTGAAGATAGTGGTGAAATGATGAGAAGCTTATAGCCACAACCAAATGTCTATTTCTGTTGGAGTCACATAAACAGTACTTCAAAAACAAGAAGAAATCCCCTTCTTCTCGCCTGTCCACATCTTTTTAATCTTCTCTTTTTTCCATCCCCCTCAGCCTCCAGTCCCTCCACTTAGCAGAAACTAAAGGGAAGACAGCTGACAACAATGTCTGCGGTGTGAATTGTGTAAACTCCCAGAGACATCAGCAAAGCCTAAATAATGGAAGGAAGGCATGGAGACAAAGACAGCAAACACAGCTTCTGAGGGAATTGTCATCTACAATGCAAGGAAGAGATTTTTTAAAATATTTTTTAAGAAGCTGTAAATTACATAAATGTTACATAAAAAATACAAAAGATTCCCATATGCCCCACTCCTCCCCCTCCCACACTTTCTCACATTCACAACATCTTTCATTTGTGTGCTATATTTGTTACAATTAATGAACATATATTGAAGCAAGACTACTAACCATGGACTACAGTTTACATTATACTTTATATGCTGTAGGCTTTGTAGGTTATGGCAAAATACACAAAATAACCATAAGTCCCTGGGACATATATTTAATGGGCATAGTGCTAATTTTAGGTTCAAATAAAAGGGGCATGTATTAGTCAGCCAAAGGGGTGTTAATGTGAAATACCAAAAATGGGTTGGTCTTTACAAAGGGTATTTATTTGGGGTAGAAGTCCACAGACACCAGGCCATAAAGTGTTAAGTTTCTTCTCACCAAAGTTCATTGCTATGTGTTAGAGCAGGACAGCTGCCTGTGTTTGCCAGGGTTCAGGCTTCTTGGGCTCCTCTCTTCCCGGGGCTGAATTTCTCTCTGGGCTTAGCTCTTCTGGTTCCTCCACAAGGTCAGCTGTAGACCATCAGGCGAACGGCTCACTTCTCTTCTCCTGGGGCCTTTTCTCAAACATCAAAACTGCTTTTCAAAAACTGCTTCTCAAAACTGCTTCTCAAAAACTCCTTCAACTCTGTTCTTTGCCTTGCCTTTTATATTCAATTCCCCACCCACCAATGTGTGGGGCTCAAGACCCTACAAACAAACGTGGCCCAGTCAGTGCCCTAATCATAACTTAATCATGCCCAGATTAACAGATCAGTTTACAAGCATGATCCAATTATATTTTTGGAATTCATAATTACATCAAACTGTCCAACTGCAACACTCCACCCTCTGAATTCCAAAAATACATTACAATATTCAAAAAACCTTAAATCAGTAATAATTCAAGTACAAAATCATATCATAGGCAGTTTAAAGAAATACAGTTTGTCTTCAGGCAAAATTCCGTCTGCTATAGACCTCTGAAACTTACAAAACCATTTAACTGCTTCCAATACACAATGGAGAGACAAAGGATAAACATTTTCATTATCATAAGGAGAAATTGGGATGTTAGACATGAGTCATGGATCCTCTACAGTTCAGTAAACCTGATGGGCATCCTCCATTTGATTTCAAAGTCTGAGTCATTCTTAAGACGATGGTTTCTTCTCCTTGGGGCCACATGGGAACCCATCCTTTCCACAGGCTTGCCCAATGGCAATTTTCTTGGTTCCAAACTCATCAAGCATCTGGGTGTCGGCCAAGCTCCAAACCTCACCTTCCAAGAGTGTTGGGGTGATTGTCACACCTTCCCCAAACTTTGGGTTAGAGTCTTACCCCCCCTAGTACAGTGAGGTGAAGACAACATTCCCCCTAACCTTTGGCATACAGGTTCAACCCTTTCAGAGCATTGGGTTGACCACCTGGCCTTCTCTAATCCATGGGAAACAGGTACACACCTCTCAGGCCTATGGGGTTTTGACCTTAACTGCCCTAATCTTTGAGGAATGTGTTCCACCCTCCCTGCACCCTGGGGTGGCAAAACTCTCCCAGAACATCGGGTGGGGACATCCACCCTCTTCAACTGCTGGGGAAAACTCACCCTCTCTGCACCATGGGGTGAAAAAACTTCCCCAGAACATCAGGTAGGAACATCCACCTTCTTCAAATGCAGGGGCAATCTCACCCTGTCTGTACACATGGGTGGGGCTCCTCTCTTGGCCCAAGGAGATGTCTTAATTCCAGATCTCTGCTTCCACAGTTTTCTTCTTAAAGCTGATTCTCCTTCAATCTCTCCTTTCCATGTCCTCTTTCGTCCAAGCTGACAGTACTTTTGTTCATATAGCACTCTCAAAAACGTTGTTGGTTTAGCATGCAAGAAGCAGGGGTCCAAGCCATCAGAGAGTAAGACTTTCCACAAGTCTTTCCGAGAAATCTGCATCTTCAATTCTGATTTACAAGTTCCAAGTTTAGTGAAGTCTTCAAATAGGTCATTTTCATCTGGGAATTTGATTTCCAGAAACATGGAAGTTCCAGAATCACTTTCTGTTTTCTTTGTGCCCAAAAGTTCAGTCCTTAATGTATTTTGCTCATCTAGTATTTTGCTATAAGCTGCAAGGAGAAGCCAAGCCACATTTTCCGAGTTTACCTTGGAAAGTTCTACAGCTAAATGCTCCGGTTCGCCATTTTCAAATTCTGTCTTCCATATAACACCAGGAGTTAATTTTGCTAAGTTCTCTGCAACTTTAAGTTCTCTGCCTTTTCTCCAGTTTCCAATAATAATTTCATCATTTACTTCCAAGGCATCATAGAAAGTCTCTTTAGCATCCATATTGCTATCAACAGTTTCTTCAAAGTGATCTAGGCCTTTTCCATTAAGCATTTCACAATTCCTCTGAAAAATACCCCTTACCCATTTATAAAACCATTCCAACATTTTGGTATATGCAAATGCACTACGCCACTCCTGGTACCAAATTCTGTATTAGTCAGCCAAAGGGGTGCTAATGTGAAATACCAAAAATGGGTTGCTCTTTACAAAGGATATTTATTTGGGGTAGAAGTCCACAGATACCAGGCCATAAAGTGTTAAGTTTCTTCTCACCAAAGTTCATTGCCACGTGTTAGAGCAGGACAGCTGACGACGTTTGCCAGGGTTTAGGCTTCTTGTGTTCCTCTCTTCCCAGGGCTGCGTTTCTCTCTGGGCTTAGCTCTTTTGGTTCCTCCACAAGGTCAGCTGCAGACCATCAGGTGAAAGGCTCACTTCTCTTCTCCTGGGGACTTTTCTCCAACATCAAAACTGCTTCTCAAAAACTGCTTCTCAAAACTGCTTCTCAAAAACTGCTTTAACTCTGTTCTTTGCCTTGCCTTTTATATTTGATTTCCCACCCACCAAGGGGTGGGGCTCAATGCCCTACACACATGGCCCAATCAATGCCCTAATCATAACTTAATCATGCCCAGATTAACAGATCAGTTTACAAGCACGATCCAATTATATTTTTGGAATTCATAATTACATCAGACTGCCCAACTGCAACAGGGCAGAAGAACCATGTGTAGAGAACCTATAAGTGAGTCTAACTCTTTTACTCTAGGAAGTATAAATTCCAATGTAAGGCCCACTCTCAGGGTGCTGAATTCCTGAGCTGTCTGCCCTGCTTGTAATTTCTGGATGTCCTTAGAGCCCTCAGGAGTCCCGCTATTTGAGAAAATGTTTACTCTGGCAATCAATGAGATCCTGCTGAGAATTGCATAAATGTAACTTCTGGAATGACCTCTGGGCTCACTTTGAAATCTCTTAGCCAAAAAAAAACCTCATTTGTATTTGCCTTTTACCACTTTTTGTCCAGGTCTTTTCCCAGATGCATTGCTCACTGGTGCTTGGTAATAATCCCTTGGTGCCCCCTGGCACATCTCTGGGAGTCCTGTCAGACGCCGGGGGAAGGTAGTGCATTTATATGCTCAGTTTGGCTTAAAGAAGGCCACATTTGATCAATAAGAAGGCTTTCAGGAGGTAAGTCTTAGGCAGTATATAGTACTAGGTCTAGTTTCAATTTCACAAGAAAAGATTCATAAGTACTGTTATCAATATCAAGGGCCTGGCATAGTGATTTGTCTTCCTTCACTAGACATTGCCCTTGCATTTGGGGGAATCTTGCTATCATAGTAAAGATTGTAGCAGAACTCCTCAGGATAGGAATTCAATATTCTTTTGGTTGTTGTATAGATCTCCACACACAGAGACAATGCCCCATGAACACTTGAGCATATTCATATAGCTTAGAAGCATGCCCCAGGTTAACCCTTTCCCATGTATCCCCCCATCACTGACACCCTGAAGCAATGATCTTCTCCTGCCAATATTGTGACCTTTCTATGATTCCAAACCTTTCCATAACTGAAGCCAACAAAATAGCCAAATAAAATTAATAAGAAATAAAATAGCTTTAAAAATATCCAATGAAATACAAATTTTTTTTAAAAATCTGAAATAATAAAAAAAATTTTTAGACATTGTATTTTTCATCATTGTAATATTACATGACTTCACGTGTATGAATTAAGCAAATTCAGCATACTCACAGAGCTAGAGTCTGGAAGATAGGTTTATAGGAGATGGAAAAGGAGTAGAGGATGGTGAGTTGATGCCCATATGGTCAAAATCTATGATTAGATAGATGGGTGTAGTTGTGCAGTGGATGAGTGTGACTGTGGTGCAGTGATGTGACTAGGTTCAGTGGTGCTGGTCTGTGATAGGGAGTAAGGTGGAGGGGTTGGGTTGGACTATCCATGGAAGTGGGGGGAGTATCAGGGGAAGGAGCAGGTGAACTCTGGGGATCTGCAGGTCTGTGGTTAAAAGTACAATGTTGGGAATGTTCTTTTGGCAAATATAGCAGGGGAGGGTTACTGGTGTACATTGTTGGATGTGGGGGTTATATGGGACAGGGTGCACCTCGGGAAGTCTTCTATGGAATATGTAAGTGTTCATCAAGTCATAGTGTGTTATGTCGTTGGGGGGAGACCCACACAATAAACAAGAAAATATCAAATGTCCAATCTGGGGAGTCCCGCTATGGCCTCAATTAGAGGGACAAGAATCCCTTGAGAATGATAGGCAGTGCCTAATATAAGAAAACAGACCAATATATCAAGCCCTCAATATTATTGCAAGTAATTATGAATCTTATTCTTCAAAAATTGAAACTTAATGGTTACCATAGGCTCTGAGGGGAGGGGAAGGGAAGAATAGAATAGATGCAATATGGCATTTATAGGGCATTAGAATTGTTCAGCATGATATTGCAATAACCAGATACAGGCCACTTAAAATTCGTCAACACCTATAAAAATGTAAAATACAAAATGTAAAACATAATGTGAACCATTGATCATGGTTAGTAGCAATGCTTCAATATTTTTACATCAATTGTAACAAATGCACCATCCACATATCAAATGGTATTAATAAGGGAGATGGGAAAGGGGGCAGGGCATTGAGTATATGGGAATCCCCTATATTCTGTATGTGACTTTTCTGTATCTTAAAGTTTCTTTGAAGATAAAATGGAAAAAAAATAAGACACTAGGGGAAATATAGAAGAGATTCTTTTAACCTCTCCTTTTCTCATTTAGACTTAATAAATCTCTCTCAAACTGGATACTTAAGTAAGCATCAAAAAGTTTTCAGGATTTACTGTACTATATAAATCACAGATGCAACTGATACTTTGCAATGTTTATAAACCAAAAGTGATGGTGGTGGTGATGGTGACTCATTAAGATCTAGGTAACTGAAGTTCCATGGTTCCATTTCTAATAATAAATCTAATGCTTTCTCCATAATTTCTATAAAATAATTAGCCTTATGTGTTTCTTGGCTGTTTATAGTCATACTCAATAAGATGAAGCTGTGCTGGACAGTTTGTTTCAAAAGGAATTTTTCTCATCAATAAAATGTTCTCTTAGAAATTGGTGACCTTGGTAATATGATAGAATTGAAGTGATCAGAATTAAGAAGAGGTGAATGAAAGACATACATGACTGCACCATAAAGATATAGCTGTCTCTTTTAACTACTTTTTAATTTCTTTTCTGCTGTGAAATAAAGTGATATATTCAAATTGCATGAATCACCAAGAAAAATATATAAACATTTTCACTACAATAATATATTTAGGACATAATAAGGCTTCAGAAAACATTCTAATCTGATGTTATCCAAGATAATAGATCACTTAATTGTCAACCTTAAAATTAGGCACAGGAGAAAAAAAAGGGCAGAAATTTCACAAATATTTTGTGAGATATTTGTTCAAGCACTTTGCCATAATTCCCCTCGGTATTAATATTTTCATAATGATTTGCAAGATATTTTATTATTCAAGAACACTGACTCCTAAGAATTATCTTAGAAAAATTGTCACTTTTTAGTATATATCATTTACTGTTATGTATTAAGCATGCTTATTTATGGATAGTTTGATTTTTATGTATTTATATTCCTTTTTTACAATTTAAAGAATAAATCAGTCAAAATGAATTGTGCCTTATCCTACAGTTTATCTTGAATTTGTATGATTTTTAAACTTAGCATAATGCCTTAAACTTAATGGTTTTTATATCATTTTGTATATGTTTTCTGAATGAATGATTGCTTACAAGTATTAGTCTAACACCTCTTCCCAAAAGGTATAGTCATTTTCACAACAGTCTTTATTGAGAAACCTTTTGTTCTCTATTAGTTTTTGATATATTCTTTAAAATATATAACACCATTAAATAAACTATGTTCTTAGTATTGTTGTTTCCCCCAGGGACTTGATAATATCATACAGTCTCCACCTTGTTTTATTTAATAAAGGGAGTAGATATATAATTTTAAAATGGCATTTAACACTCAAAGTACAATGTTTTCTGTTACAGAAACATGAAATATGTTGGTATTATGCAAGGCAATAAAATATACCTTCTCTCTTCTATTAGTCATTGCCATATTGTTACATGAACAGAGCTGTATTGTGACTAGCTGGGTACAGTACTCTCAGTGGGAGACGGACATTCACGAACTAGAAACAGATTAAACGTCACCATGATTTAGAACACATTGGAGGATTACTTGCAAATGTTCTTCCATAAAAGTTCCACTTATTTAGTATGCAAAGCTTCAATATGTGTTCAGCAATTGTAACAAATGTACCACACTAAAGAGGGATGTTGTTGATGTGGGAAATTATGGGAGGGAGAGGGAGTAGTGCATATGGGAATCCCTTATATCTTTTATGTAACATTTATGTAATCTAAAGCTACTTTAAAAATATTTTAAAAATTATTTAAAAAAAAGAAAAGGAAAATCAATAACCAGCCAAAAAGGATATTTAGGCATCAAAAACTGACTCAAATATTTCAATACAATACTTTTTCAAGAACTGAATAAAGAGACTGAAGGGTTAAAATAATCCACATTCTAATACAAGCAGTTTTTAATTCTTTGGTATCACTTTACTGCTATTTGTACTATAATCAAAACAATCTTTACAATGGTAGGAGTTAGAGGTAGTTCAGTATGCTTTATGTCTCATACAAACTGCACTTTAAACTCTTAGAGTCAATATAAACATCTCTTATCATATTGCACTTTGCTTTATTTTGCTTTGCAGATATTGCATGATTTTACAAACTGAAGGTTGGTGGCAACCTTGTTTAGAGCAAGTCTAGCTGCACCATTTCTCCAACAGCATGTGCTCATATGGTGTCTCTGTTTCATATTTTAATTGTTTTGTACATAGTTATTGTAGACATAATGTTATTGAGTACTAAATCGACTACAGTGAAGTGTGAACATAACATTTATATGCACTGGGAAACCAAAAATGTCATATGACTCACTTGTTTGTGATTGCTTTATGGTGGTGGTCTATAATTGAACCCACAATATCCCCAGGGTAGGGCTGTAATATCAATATAAGCTTTTATGTGTTTATTTTCATGTTTTGTTCAATAAGGGATAAAATTTAGCTGAGGAATATACAAAACAAAGAACAACATTAAAAGTACTACAGATTCTATTTCAAGTTTTGCCTGTGTCACTGTGATTTTAGACAAATCCACCTATACTCTGTGGTCACAGTTTCATCAGTCATACTTATTTTAAAAGATACAACATTGGGAAGAATAAATCTCAACTCATTCTCAAATTAGTCCTTAGCAAACTCATTATTATCCTAATTGGATAGATGGGGACACTGTATCAAAGTGTCAGGACCACTGTCTCTGAGATGTTTCTTACTGTGCACTTCTCTTCTTTGTGTCCATTCCTATTTCATGGTTAAACTCTTATAAGATTCACCATTATTAAGCAAATCCAAAAAAGTAAACTGTGCAAAACTATGATATATTTTTTAACTCTCAATTGTAAAATATATCCAATCTCAGGGATGTTATTGATGAAACTATACCTTAAAATCAATGAATTATGGTAAGCAGATCTGTCAGGAAAAAGAAGTATTGAGTCCATCTTTTATTATACATTTAAATTTGAATTTTAATAGATCTCTCAAGGTATGAATGCTTTTCAAGTCAGGATCATTTGACTTTTACTCTGAAAATGGAAGGCCAGTATAGGAAGGAAGATTAGAAAACTAGAAGATAAGACTGGAAAGGCAGCTCTGCCTCAGCAATTAATATATGGACTTGAACAACACAAGTTCTTACTCCTAGTGTGAAAAGCATTATAGCTATCTCTACTTCTTCAAATGAGAAAAATGGAGCTGAGAGTTCTGTTTCAATAACACTTAGCAACATGCATTCTTGTGAGGCAGTTCAGGATAGGGAACCAGGAAAGGGGAGTGGGGCAGTGAGCACAACAGCTCAGGAGCAACAAGAAGCACTGTGGGAAGCCAGGTCTGAGCTATTGTGAGCAGCCAAACCTGAGCTATTACGTGTAAAACTCAGAAAATAAGTGGTAACATCTGTTTCTGCCCAACCGAAGGGAACAGAAGACACTAGCCCTAACCCCTTTCTTACCAACTAAAGCCACAAGGCAAGAAGACCCTCCCATTTCATCCCTACTTCAACCCAGTCCCATTCACCAGGTGGGCCGCTTTCCTAGTAAGAGCATCCTCACTCACATCTTGAATGTGTGCTTTCACTGTTTCACTTTGCAATAAATTCTCTGCTTGCTTGCTTAATTCATGGCAAGACCTTGAATTCTTTCTTGCTACATGGCCATGAACCTGGAGATTAGCTCTGGCAACACTTGGGTAGACATAGAAATGGGTGAGGAGAATTCTCAGATGGAAAGAAATAGTTTGTGGTCTCCAGGAACCCACACTCTATTTGGAGAGAAGGCCACATAAATCTGTAAACAGATAAGTACAAGACATTATGGTCTGAGAAATAAGTAAAGAATGGACGATGAACAGATCATGACTATCAAAGAGTATGAATTTGGCCCAGAGGAGTTAGATAAGGTTTCCCACAATGGTTCATAGCTCAGCAGTTTTTGATGGATGAAATCACTGAGCTTGATGAAACATTGCACAAATTTGGGGATATGTAGAGTAGGGCATTGAATTATGTACCCCACAAAGCACATCTTCAAGTCTTAAAGTGCATTCCTGTGGCTATGTACCCACTTTTAAATAGTATCTTTGAATATGTTAAGGTATGTCAGGGTGTGGGCTTATTTATGAATAGGATTCCCAAAGATACTATTTAGGGTAGCCAAACTTTAAAAGGGGGAGGGAGGCTTAATCCTTATGACTGGAAGTGTTTTAAATAGAAAAAAGAGACTAGAGAAGTCAGAAGGAACAAAGGGAAGCCAGAGAGAGAGATCCCTATGTGATGGAGGATTGCTGTCACTAGAACTCTAGGAGAAAGTGTGGCCTGTTGATGCTTTGATGTTGGTCTTATATCCTTAAAAACCATGTGTTTTAGTTTCTTAGCTGTAAAAGCAAATAACATACAGTTTTGGCTTAAATAATGGGGACTAGTGGCTCACTGTTTTGAGGCTATAGGAAGTCCAAAATCGAGGCATCAGCAAGGATATGCTTTCTCCTTAAAGACTGTAAATTCTTAGGATGACCGGCTGCAAATGTGAGTCCTTATATTTTCTATCACATGACAATGGTCATGGGTAATGTCTTCTTTCTCTTCTGGGTTCCATTGACCTTCATCTTCTGTCTGTTCTCTGTGGCTTTCTCTCTTTGTGTCTGAATTTCATTCTGTTTATAAAGGACTCCAGTAAACTGTATTAAAGCCTGATCTGGTTCAGTTGAGCCACATTCATATCAAGAATCTGAGTCAGATTCTCTAGAATGAAGATCCCTTACTAGACTATCACTTCTTGCAGTCATCTCTGGTTCTGAAACCCAAGAAATATGTTCCAGATGTTCTAACACTGAAGGCCTGAGGTCCCATTCTAAGGAATCTGACTCAGGGGATTCTTGATATGTAGAATTCACAGCACTAAAACCAGGAAAGTCCCCATCTTTTGAGTTGGTGAATCTGAGATTATCAGTTGTTCTGGGCACAGGGTTGCCAGATTTAGCAAATAAAAATACAAGATGCTCAATTTAATTTGAACTTCAGATAAATAATGAAAACATTTTAAAATATGAGTGTATTTCAGGAAATATTTGTGATATACTATACCAAAAGCAAATCATTATCCTTCTGAAAGTCAAATTTAATTGGTTGCCTTATATTAAATTGACAACCTTACCTGGGGAAGCAATTTGAGGAATCTCACCATTCTTTCTGTATTAAGAATACCTTTATCATAAATGTGTATAGAGTGTGGTGACACATTAAGATTTTCATCTATCTTCCTAACAAGTAATAAAGATATAGAAAGCATATTCTAGTTGGCTTGAAGGGAGAAAAAATTGATGGGCCTAGAAAATCTATACAGCTTTGTCAAAGTTTAATAATTTTTATCATACTTAATCCTGAATGGGAGCGTGTCTCTAAATTCCATTCCTCTATGGTTCATCTTGACACAGCTCTTTAGAACTCCTCTGTGACTCTAAACACTCTAAACACATCCATGGAAATAATTTCCATGTTTTTATACTTTGTCTTATATTTGATTAAAAGTATTAGCAAAATGAAGAATTTCCAAATGTAATCTTTACAAAATGAAAATGTTTCTATATCACTCTGTAATGAGACTGGCATAGAGAGTTGGGTACATGTCTGTTAGTAGGGGGGATTGGAGTTGGAGTCATAGGTTGATTATCTAAAATCTTCATGTCATTGGGAAATTCATGGCTTCCTTGAGTCCCCTCTTGCTCACCCACACAAAGAGGCAGTTTGATATATATATTTTTTCAAAAACGTAAGTCAGTACTGACCTTGATGTCTGACTTACTTGGCCAAAAAAGGAATGATGAGAAAGTGCTAAATGACACTTAAAGACTGGCATTAAATGATAAAAGAAAAGGACTATTCTTTCTATATATTACAATACATATGTATATCATTACTATGTAGAAATTTGCTGTAATTACAGACTTTATTTTAGATGCATTCGCTTTTCATTAGTTTATGTAAGAAAGACATGAATAGTTCTTTCATGTACTCTCCAGTACCCATGAATTTCAATGAGATGGGAATGTCTTACATGAGGATTTACTTACCTGTTACCATCTAAATTGTTTGATTTAATATTTACTACAATTCTAAGTCTTTAAATTACATTTCAAAACATGAACAAAATTGTTTTATAATTCTTGAGAAAATTCTTTTCTGAAATTGTGGATATTCTTGTCTTAGATACTTAACACCTATCAGGATTATGAAAGCGGTTTGTTTTCTCTCAATTTACACTCTACACATGCGACAGTGTGGCAGTTTGATATTACTTATGGACTCCAAAAAGAGATACTGATTATTTTTGTAAACTGGTCTGTTCCTCTGGAACCCTTTGATTGTATTCAGCTGAGATGTCTGATGAAAATATGTTAAGATTAAGGCTTTGCTTCAACCATGTCATTAGAGTGTGACTCAGTGTTGAGTCCCAGCCCCTTTGGTGGGCTGATAAAACAGACTTTCACATGGAAGTAGACACACAGAGTAGTAGATACACAGAAAAAGACATGGCAGAGGAGAGAACTTAGTTTTGATGCTGGAACCCCTGGGAAGAGAGATGAGCCCTATGCCAGCCTACAGCTGAGATCAGAAGAAGCTTGGCCCATGGAGACTTAAGAGGAAAGAGGAAGTCTGAACCAATGCAGATATTGGCAGTCATCTTACTTCAACAATTGCCAACAGACT
>JAQZBX010029051.1:0-17287 GCA_029593785.1 Cabassous unicinctus
AGGATGTGTATATCCATTGTGGGTGTAGTACCACACGGATGGGGAATGGTTGTGTGGGGTGTTTCTGGGGGTGTGGGCGGTGGGGAGCATGGGAATCCCTGTAGTTTCTGAGTAATATTTGGGTAATCTAGGCACCTTTATAAAATGTATATATGTATATAACAAATAACATTTATGTAAACAAATGCACATATATGCATATGTATTTATATATCATTTTACAAAAAACAAACAAACAAAAACATACTTTCAATTGCTTCATCTCAATTGATCAGCACCACCTTATTTACAGAGTCCATCGAATCTTTATTTTTGTATCATTATCCCAATAATCACTTACATAACACTAAAAATCAAAGAGGTTATCCATGATAAAGTGAGGAGCAGTGATTTGAAATGAGTTGTCTGAGTACAAACACCACAATCCTCCCATTGTAATTTACCTTTCAGCAAAATCCTTGAGCATGTGTTGTCCAGGTGAAGTCAAAGACACTTGAATGATGGAGGGTGCAAGGATCTGGCAGAGAATTTTACATTTGACTCCACCCTTAATATTCTGGAGATTTCCAGTTAGAACTTGGATGTGGTAAATTATACATAATCGTTAAATGCTTCCTGATCTCTCAGTTTGTATTCCAGGAGAAGTTACCTCACGGTAATTTCTCAATAAGGGGACGATTATATTTAATGAAGAGTATGGCAGAGAAAATTATATAAGCTAATATATGAAGTGCTTGACAGAGTGGACTCCACCTGCAATGCTCCTTTATGAAAGCTACTGTTTTTATTATTATTCTTGTAAACAGTTTATTGTTATTTTTATCAGTGTCATTTTTAATATTTGAAAGTTCAATGAAAGAGCTCAAAGAAGCTCACAAAAGATACTAGCAAAGTGAGAGTGGATGGGAGTCCAGAGCCATGGGCTACTTTGAATGTGAGGCAGAGACATTAGTGGTCATGGGTGTTTTGTCTTTTTGTACCTAGAACTGCCAACTCTGCCTACTCTGCACTGCCCACAGTAATTACGGGTCAACCACAAATCAATTCTAATAAGACAATGATTTTTCTTTAACATCATGCTTCCCAGTATTTGAGCACCTAAAGGAATCACCTGCTCCAGGGAATAAGTTAGTGAGGTCCTTAAAAATTCCAATTTTAAATTCATAGTAATCCCCCACATTCTTGAACCGTCCTGAGTTTCCTCTTGAAGCAGACTCTCAAATGCAGCCAGGCAGCCTGATCTTCTAAATCTTGAGTCTCTCCATCGCTACGGCTCTGGTCACCTTTGGTTCTGGATATATACTCCTGTTCCTCACTATCTGAGGGTCTGGGGTTGTGTTTGCCAAAGTTGAGTTCCTCCTCCTCAGAATCACCTGGGAAGTTGCTTAAATTGCTCTTTCTTTGGAACTCTGTGAATGGGACCCAGGAATCACTTTTAAAGCACCCTCCCTGATACTCCATACATAAAGATATTAAAATCTCAAAGGCAAATCAGAGAGTCTAAAAGAAATATTTTCTTTGTATTGGGGTATCAAGAAATAAATCCTAGTATTGATATATTATTTCTGACAGGGGTAATCTGAGGCAGAAGTACTTAAAATGCTACATGGACCTCCTCCTGCCCATGCTTGGAACCAACCCAGCACATATCCCCTGCCCTTACTCATATGGACTCTCCCATCTGCCCCTTCATGTCCTCCTTCCAATGTTAACTTTCCAAAACTCTAAGTCCCTTCATGGGATTCCTAGAACTAGACACTGAATCCTACTTTGTTTACAATAACTAACATCCCAGTTCCAGCTTCGGGACTGTCACATCATCTGTGTATGTCTCATTTTTTTACAACAGTGCCTTGGAGGTGGGTGTTCCCCTGTGTGGCTGTGCCATGTATCACAAAGGTCAGATTTAATTCAACAGTGTGTAACAACTGTGCTTAGGCCCAACTGGTACAAGGTGAAGGAGAGTATAGTGATAAAATGTAAAGCAATAGATCTTTCCTTGAGAAGCTGCAAAGTACTAGGTGGTTCATTTCCTTCCATTCTTCTTAAGTGATGATGGGTTTTACTGAAGGTGAAAGAATGAGGTTCCCAAGATCTGTGGTGGTTCTCCTAAGATAGCCTTTCATGGAAATGCACTTGCTCAAAACGGCTTAGCACTGCTTGTACCTTCTTCCTATGTTAGGTTCAAGGAGTTTGAGATTGAGCAAGAGAGGCAGATTCAGGTGTTGGAGGAGAGGAATGGTTCCCAGTGCCCTCCACTGACAGCTCCTTCAAAGCTTGATCCTCAGGTGCTCCCAGGCACTGTGGAAAGCCAGGAGCCAGGTATGGCTCACCACTTTCCATGGAAGAGGAGGGCCACATGGGCATAGGGAAGGCAATAGAACTCATATTGTCGTCCTTTCTTCAAGATATGTCATTTGATATTTTAAACAGAAAGTCCCACCAAGAGCCTTAATTCTCAGCTACCCTTTGTTATGAACTAGCCATTCTTTGCCAGGTATCATAATTTCTCTCTCAGCCAGACTGTCAGAAGGGTACTCAGTTATATAATATGTCTCAGAAGTAGGGATGGATGAAGGGATATCTTAGAATATTGAAAATTCCACTCTCCCATGCCAGCTGACTAGCTCTAAAATCCCCTGTCTCTGAAAGCTTCTTTTCTCCTGATTTTTGTAGCTTCAGGTTAGCCTGACCCATGTGGAACCATTTTAACATCCTCAAACGTTTGCCTTTACCAATATATGGCTGGAAGGTAAAAGTTGGAGATTCATGCCACTGCACTTCCTGATTTCCACCCCTACCTTTAGTGTCCATTCCAAAGAAGGCAGGTCCAAAGACCCAGGTTCCCAGTCAGAGGCAACACAGACACCAGTAGACGCTGAAGATGAAGTCACCCACCGAGATCCCACCTGAAGCCATGAAAGTGTACATTGACACCATGAATGGGCTGGTGGGGACTTTGCACTCAGCCTCTGAGGAGACAGATGGAAAATGGGAAGAGGAAGAACATGAGCAGCAGCAGGAAGATGATGGAATCTATGCAAACCGGGATCTCCTCTGCTACATGGACCAGCTGTGTCGACCACCTGCACACAGCTGTGTGCAGAGGAAGATTTTGTCACCCAGGTGCGTTGCTCTTAGGTGTGGTGTCTA
This sequence comes from Cabassous unicinctus, assembly GCA_029593785.1. NCBI lineage: Eukaryota > Metazoa > Chordata > Mammalia > Cingulata > Chlamyphoridae > Cabassous > Cabassous unicinctus. The sequence goes on from JAQZBX010029051.1 coordinate 3,154, forward strand.
GCAGATTATCTAGTTTAAGCACGGCCAGCACGTTAAGGTCGGTGCTTTTGCACAGGTCATTGGAACTTAGTTTTATTCTTTATTTCAGGAGCACTGTGTACTATGTCCGTGTGTGTATTTTTTGTATGTGCTTCTGTATTTGGGTGTGTGAGCATGTGAATTTGTATGTGTCGTTTGTGGTCCTGATGGTCCAAAACAACCACAGATTGTAGATTGTGGTTCAATATTAAGGCTTTTTCTCTTGGCCTCCAGCCTGACAGTATATACTTATCAAGGAGGCTTACTCCCCTTATTCAACCCTTCCCAGTGAAGGCTGTCATTCGCCCTCGAATCCTGGCAGAATTGCTTTCCCTAGGATCACATGTAGACTTCTTGTCCCTAATAGAGGAGCTGCAGCAAGAGGAAGGACTCATGCCACAGAGGTAAACATAGGGTTAGAGAGAACATCAGAACCTGAAATCCAAATGGTAGAGTCTATCCCTATATTGCCTCGGATTTCATTGCTTCATTACAAATACAATGTATGTGTGTGGGCAGGCAGAGATTGAGTAGGTTGGAGATTATGGAGAGTTGTGTGAAAGGAGTGGTAAGGTTTGGAAGTTGGGAATGATGTGAAGGAAAATGGGCAGAATGAGCTCTATTATCTTTATTTGAAACTTACCTGCTCTCTGCCAAATGCAGTCATCTCCACCATCACTCAGGCACCTCATCACACAAACTTGTGCAGAGCTATTAATTGTCCATTTTCCTTCTTTATAGCTGGTTGAGAAATGTCTCACCACCTTGAAAGATGGAGAGGGTATGGAAGCAGCCCCAAGTTATGATGTACCCAGATTGGGCTCAGTTCCTTCCATGAGCAAGAAGAGCCACAGTGCAGATACCACAGATGACCATGGCTTTCCTTTGGGGGTAAAAATCAGTACTGATGCCCAATGTTTGGACAGCAGAGCAGCCAACATCCTGGTCCTCCCTAAAGAAATTGCTGTCTCTCCAATGTGTCAAGAGCCTCCGAAAATCATCACTGAAGTCACCACTCCTCATAGGTCCTCTAGTATGGGAAGCAGGGATGAGGTAGATGGATCCAGTGAAGAGGAGGATGAGGAGTTGCCCAGCCTTGCCTTCCTCTTGGCACCTCAAGACCACCTGCTTCCATGGAGACTTGTCAAGTGTCCTCTCTCTGCCTCAGGCCTTCTCTGCACTAGAGGTCAGGGGGCCCAAGAAGCATCCCAGCCTCCATTTTCTGAGAAATGAGGTCTCAGTCAAACACCACATCTTGCTGCTACTTCTACAGAGAGTGCTCCTTTTGGAGGCCCATGCCCTGCTGAGAACACCTACCATGTACCAGCTGACATTAGGGTTTCTGGGTGGCAACTTTCAGCACTGGGTGTGGTTCAAAATGCTGAGCCTCAGAAAAGAAGATGTGATCCTCTCTTTGGTCCAAGAAAGGAGAAGCGGAGTTGTAGAGAGGAAGAAGCAGTAGGACCAAATTGTCCCACATACCAGTCCCTCGAATTTGGGCCACAGCTTAGATTTTCCCCTTTTGTACCATCAATGACTCTCAATGCTGTTCCTAACACTAATGCTGTTCCTTTGCAGTTCCAGAGACTGTGGAGGGCAGGGAAGGGGTTCTAAAGCTTTCTAGGAAATGATCTACTTGGTGGAGAATGAGGAGTGGAAATTCAGAGTTTTATATAGAATGTATATAAAGGTAGTTTTGTTGGAAAATGCTCTCAGTGCTGGAATGTTCTATAACCCATCATTGACAGTTGTTGGATTGAGGGAATGTGGAAAAGAAAGGATGTGGATGGTCACATTTTGGTTCCATAGGTTCCAGGCCCATTTGACTTTCTTCACACTCCTCCTGGATACAGACTTACTTTCATGCTTTACCTGGTAACTGGCATATCTCCAGTGACTCTATCTGTCATCCCCTGCTCACAAATATTGGGTTTGGTGTTTGTGCTCTTCTTTTGCACTTACCTTGGTAATGGACAAGTCCCATGTGATGTGTTTTATCATCCCCTTCTCACAAGCCCTGACTCAGTTGTGGGTGGTCTTCTGTGGGGATCACAATATTATCTGTATATCTTAATAATTTACTGATCTGAAGTTGCTTTTTTTCCCATTTAGATTTTATGGACCATTAATTATCTATCATTGATTCTTGACAAATACATTCCATTAGCATTCTGGTGTCCTGCTTCACTAAAAGATGCAGATATTGATGCTTCAATGATCCTCAATATAGGACATTACATCATTAAGACTTGTGGGATTACTAATTATGGAAGTGTACTCAGCTGTTTCTTAATCTCAATGAGGACAGACAAAACATAATGGTCTGAAAAGATATTCGTGGTGCATCTACCAGAAAAGTGTTTACATTAAATATGGCATCAGTGGATGGATAATTCCCTTTCCAAGATTCTGTGCAGGAAGGGCTCTTCTCCAACTACATGGTGATGGTACCATTTCCTGTGACCAATGGGACTTATCTCAGGCGCCTTTGGAATCTTCCAAAGATGATCCCACATCTCACCTCCCCCATTAGTGACTGAAATTCTTGTATTGTATTGAATATATGGAGAGATTTATATTCATACATAAAGTAGTTTCTTTCCAACAAAAGTAGTATCAACTTGATTGTAAAAAAGCCAAATAGGATAGGACATAGGTTGAGTTTTACTATAGGCCCTGGGCTGCCCTGCACATGCAGGGCGGGATGTGAACTGAGGAGGAAGGGGGAGAAGGACTGAGGTGCTCAGTCGTCCTTCTGCTTTGTCTCTGCCCCACGCCCGTGGTCAGAGCGGTCGTGGGGTGGGGAGGGGGCTTGTGGCATTTGGAATTTGATTCTGGGAGATGTGGAGGGTTTAGGTGTGTGTTCAATGGATATGTTCTGTACTTGACCCCAACAAGTAATTGTATATGAGGATATAATCAAGAAAAAGAGCTGAGACCAAGGTGAGAGGATGCACTTGCTTTTTCCACTGAATGATTTTGTCACCACCCTCCAAGCGCTGGTTAAGTCCCCAAATTCATGTGTGCATGGTCCACTTCTCTAAATAAATCTTTAAAAAAAAGAAAAAAAACCAAAAACTTTTGGGATACAGCAAAGGCAGTGGTGAGAGGGAAAAGCATAGCCCCAAACACTTATATTAAAAAAGACAAAAGAGCTAACATCAAAGACCTATCTGCACACCAGCAGGATCTAGAAAAATAATAGCAAGCTAATCAGAAAGTAAACAGAAGGAATGAAGTAATAAAGATTAGAACAAATAAATGAAATTGAGAATAAAAAACAATGAAAATCATTAACAAAACAAAAAGTTGGCTTTTTGAGAAGATCAATAAAATTGACAAACATTTAGCTGGACTGACAAAGAAAAAATGAGAGAAGATGCAAATAAATATAATCAGAAATGAGTCGGGGTTCCTCACTACTGACCCCACAGAAATAAAAGGGATCATAAGAGGATTCTCTGAACAATAAATTAGGAAACTTACATAAAATGGACAAATTCCTAGAAAGATGCAAACAACTTACACTGACTCTAGAAGACACAGATGAAGTCAACAGACCAATTACAAAGAAAGATTTCATCAGTCATCAAAAACCTCACAAACAAATCCCAGGACCAGATGGCTTTGCGGGTGAGTTCTACCAAACACTCCAAGAAGAATTAATAACAATTCTGAACAAACTCTTCCTAAAATTTTAAGAGGAGGGAACACTACCTAAATGATTCTATGAAGCTAACATTACCCTAATAAAATCAGATAAAGATACTAAAATAATAAAAAATTACAGATCAATCTCTCTAAATGAATAGAGATGCAAAAATCCTCAACAAATATTTGCAAATGGAATCCAACTACACTTCAAAAGGGTTATTTACCATGATCAAACTGGTTTTATCCCATTTATGCCAGGATGGTACAACATAAAAAATCAATTAACATAACATACCACATTAACAAATTGAAGGGGAAAAAACACATGATCATCTTAATTAACACAGAAGAGAACACGTTTGACAAAATCTAGCAACTTTCTTGATAAAAACACTTCGAAAGATAGGAATTGAAGGATGCTTCCTCAACATGATTAAGGGCATGTAAGAAAAGCACCCAGATAACATTGTACTCAATGGTTAAAGACATAGCTTTCCCTCTATGATGTGGAACAACACAAGGATGCCCACTGTCACCACCATTTTTTAACATGGTCCTGGAAGTTCTAGCTAGAACTTAGCTAGAACTAGCTAGAATTTAGGCAAGAAAAAGAAATATAAAATATATAATTTAAATCAGAAAGGAAGAAGTAAAACTTTCACTATTTGCTGATGACATCATCCTTTATATAGAAAGCCCAAAAAATTCAATAACAAAGATACCAGTGGTAATAATCAAATTCAGCAAATTAGTGGGTTACAAGATCAACACGCAAGAATCAATATTGTCTCTATACACTAGTAATAAGCAATCTGAGGAGAAATCAAGTTGCTTTTTTACAATAGCATTTACAGTAGCAACTAAAATAATCAATTATCTAGGAATAACTTTAACAAAACCTGTTGTGATGGGTAGGCTCTTGTGTTAACTTGGCCAAGTAATAGTGCCTGGTTTTTGGTCAAGCAAGCACTTGCCTAATTGTTACTGTGAGGACATTTTCTGGAGTTAAATCAGACTTTCTTAACCAGGGGTCCATGGACCCCCAAAGGGTCTGTGGAAAGATTTAAGAGGGTCCATGAGTTTGAGTTAATTTAGAATTATCCTAATATTTAATTTAAAGACATGCCAATGTTGAGTATCATAAAACTATCTGCTGCTACATTCTGAGAAGGGGTCCATGGTTTTCACCTGACTGGCAAAAGGGTCAGTGGATCAAAAAGGTTAAAAACCCCTGAAAAATCATTAGTAAGTCAATTGCATCTACGGCTGATTACATCTACAATCAACTGAGGAGTACAGAATACTCATCCAGTTGGTTGAAAGCCCTTAAAGGAGAAGTGATGATTTCATTAATCAGAAGAGACCATTTTCATCTCTACTTCAGCCAGCCAACTTCTTCTGGGGAATTCATCAGAAACCTTCACCGGAATTCTTAGCTTGCAGCCTCCCTATGGAATTTGGATTCGTGTATCCCCATATTCCCATGTGATTGGCCAAATGAGGTGAATATTCAACTCTTCAATTACAAGCATTAAATCTCATAATATTTAAAGATATCTCCTGTCAGTTGTTTCCCTAGAGAACTCTGACTAGTAGAGATGTAAAGGACCTGTATACATAAACTAAAAAACATTTCTTAAAGAATCAAAGAAGACCTAAATAAATGGAAGGACATTCTCTCTTCAGGGTTGGAAGACAAAATGTCATTTGGATGTGAATTCTACCCAAATGATTTACAGATTCAATGCAAACATTCCAACAACCTACTCTGCAGAATTGCAAAAGCCAATTATCAAAGTATTTTGGAAGGGTAAGGGATCCTGAATAGCCAAAAACATTTCAAAAAAAAAAAAAAAGAACAAGTTTGGATGACTCACACTTGCTTAATTAAAAGCATGGTACAAAGCTGCAGTGGTCAAAACAGAATGGTACTAGCGTAAAGATATATATACTGACTAATAGAATCAAATTGAGAATCCATAAATAGACCCTCACATCTTTGCCCAATTGATAATTGACAAGGCTGTTTAGTCTACCCAACTGTGATAGATTAGTTTCTTCAACAAAAGGTGATGGCAGAACTGGATATCCATATCCAAAAGAATGAAAGAGGAACCCTACTTAACACCTTATATAAAAATTAACTCAAAATGGATCAAAGACCTAACTATAAGAGCCAGGGCCATAAAACTCCTAGAAGAAATTGTAGGAAAGCATCTTCAAGATCTTGTGCAGGTACACCCAAAGCACAAGCAATGAAAAAAAGTAGACAAATGGTATCACTCAAAACTAAAACATCTGTCTTTCAAAGGACTCTCAATAAAGTGAAAAAGCAACCAATGCAATGGAAAAATATTTGGAAACCACATATCCAATAAGGATTTAATATTCGGAATATATAAAGAAATCCTTCACTCAACAATTAAAAACACAACCCAATAAAAATGGGCAAAATCTTTTTAACATTTTCCAAATCCATATCTTATACACTGTACTTGCAAACTTTCAAGTCTGATTTAATTTTGAGATTGTTATATATTGGCAGCAGGGAAATATTAGAACACGTTTTCATGTTCACTTCCTGTTGGACCTCCTAAAATATTTTGAATGACTGACATGTAATCCTCTGTAGGTAGAGTTAGAAAATGTTAACTTTTCGCATTCCACAGTTTTTAGTGTCTAAATCTGCTCTGTGGGATGGCAAAATACAAGACCATTGAAAAAAAAACAAATATCCTTTTTGGAATAATTAATCACCCAGTTATCTCCATAGTAAATGTTGCTTGTATTTCATTATAAACACTAGGAAGACAGTGACAAATATCCACTGAGTTGTGTGTGTGTGGTTGGCAGCAGGGTGTGTGGGTATGTGGTGGTGCATGGGAGTGTGTGAATTTGTAAACCTCAAGCAGAAATCATGACTTCAAAAAGTGACCTCCTCCTGCAACACTTTCTTTAGGGGTTGGTCAAATGAGGTGAGTATTCAACTCTTCAATCACAAGCATTGACCTCATATGTATTCCCAGAGAAGGGATGGAAAATTTGACCAAGAAGCAGTAGCTCAGTTGTGAGTGGATGCATTTAATATGCCACAGAACCCCTAGCAGCTCAGCACTGCTGGTGGGCTCTTACACATGCTTGCCAGATGGTTTTCAGGGAGGAATTTCACACGGTGATGGACGGTCAGACAATTCCCACCCTGCAAGTTCAGAGTTGGATTTTATGGATCCTTCATGGCACAGACATGGTGTAGCATCAGAATCTTCCTCCTCCCATATCTTTTCCACCAACACAAGGAAGCAAGGGACATGAGACAGATGTGTGAGGACACAATAGCAACCCCTGAACCCCCAAGTTGTAACTATGATTATGGTGCCAATCCTTGACTGAGAGCAGAAGAGGACAGGAGTGAACCATATTCGCTTCAAAGAGGACTAATTTACTATCCCAAACATCCTGGTTTGGGGGCTGGATTGTGTTACTTCAATTTGCTAGTGAAAACTTGGGATGTATGGGAGTCAGTGTCTTGCCCAAAGTCATACATGGTGAATGCTGGAGCCAGGATTCTGTCATTCCCTCAATACATTATCATTGACTAACCAGTGTGGGTGCTGAGGGAAAAGCAGGTGAGGAGGCTTAACCAAGAGGGGCCTGCGTGCTGCGATGTTTAGGAATATTCTGGAGTTTTGGTGCTTGGTGTCCAGCCCCTGCCATACTGCCTAAAAGGGGCATAGATTTTTAGCCTGTCTTCTCTTTGTTGAGACCCAGCTATGAACTGAGAGAGGGCATCAGCTGGGAAAAGAATGGATAAGTGTAAAATTCAAAGCACAAAAAGCCATAGAGAGCAGGCAGGTCTTCAATGCTGCCCACTTGGAAAGAAGAAAATACTGGTGGAGGAGAAACTGTGGGGTAGAGCTGTGGATACTATGGGAGGACAAGAAGAGGAGAGAATCCTGACATGAGTCTCTTTCTATTCCAAGGCCTTTGCTGGGAGCATGCATGGAGGTCAGGCCACCTTGGTACAAGGACTGGTTTAGCTACACTTTGCCTCTGTTGCTGGGACACCAGCCCTTTGACCACAGCTTTGCATGCTGAGCTGTGACAGGTAATATATGCTGGGAGTCATTCTTGCCTGAAAGCACATGGGTAATGGGGAAGGATTCAGAACTTTGAACTTTGGGAAGAAACCATTGGCTGGGTGCAAACAGGAGTGAGTGTCAGTTCTTCTCCATGCAAGGAATCTGAATGCCTGACAGTTAGGGCTGGTAGGATGGGGTTGGAGATGCTGACCAAGCTTGCCTGAAGCTGAAAATTTAACCAGAGATTGAAAGGTGAGAACAAGATAATTCAACCGAGTGAAAAGGTGTGTCCTCTCTCCTTGGTCTCAGTTCTTTTTCTTGATTGTTTCCTCACATGACAATTACCTGGTGAGGTCAGGTCCAGAATATGTCTGTCTAGCACCCAACAAAACCCTCCACATCCCCTGGAGGCAAATCCCAGATGCCACAAATCCCATCCCCAGGCAGCCCCACTGCTCTGACCATGAGCCTATACAAGAGCCCAAGCAGGAGGGCAGCTGAGCACCTCAGCCCTCTCCCCCTTCCTCCCCAGCTCACAGCACCCTGCACAAGCAGGGCAGTCCAGGGCCTGCATTACAGCTCAAGCCATGTCTGATCCAGTTTGCTTTCTGTTTTTGTTTGTCTTTTACAATCAAGTTGCTGTTACTTTTTTTGGAAAATAACTCTTTTAGACATGAATATAAATCTCTATATAAATTCAACATAAGAAGTGCAGTCATTAATTAGGATTGAGACAGAGTAGTGGATGTAGGATGATCTATGCCCATCTGTTTGAAGAATCATTTCTGCACAGAAACACAAAATTGGATTTCATAGCCTCCTGCCTGTGCAATATTTAATATAAACCTCTTTTTGGTCCAGGCTTTTTTGTCTGCCCTAATTCCATATTTAGTAATCCCACCTGGTCTTAATGATGCCATCTCCATATAGAGGCAGAAATACATAGTTCTGTGTCCCAAGGAAGCCGGGCTTGTTTGATTCCACTCAAAGGGACCTGGGGTTGGTGAGGATCCCAGCAGCCCCAATCTCTGGCATTGTGTAGGGAAGCAGAACACAAGAACACTAAAGGAAGCTGCTGCATCTATGATCAATTATAGAAAATAAGTTAATGTTAACATAATCAAATTAAAATCTACTGTTACATGCATCCAGTGTATTTTAAATTTCATTATTTGTTATAAATTTGTTATTTTTCTGTGTGTTCTTTCAAATTCATCTTTTTTTCACCAAGTGTCTTCTTTTTATTTATTTATTTTTATTTTTAAAGAAGCCATAGATTATGTGTGAAGGACAGAGTTCATAATAGCAAAGCTGACCGTTGGGCTTCAGCCTGTCCACCTCCATAGTTCCTGTTTCCACCACCATGTTGTGTAAGTCCCACAGCAGAGATGGGGAAACGAAATGCCAGAGAAAAGAAGAGCCTGCCTGTATCCCCATGAGTAGAGGAGGTAGAGTTGATTTAACCCAGGCTGCTGGGCACTAGAGCCCTGTGTGCCCCTCCCGTATACAACCCATTGGGTCCCTGGGTTCCCAGATTTCTTGGGTAGGTAGGGCAGTGGGGAGACAAATCCAAAGCCCTTCACTGTACTCCACTCTCTTGATTTCTGTGCCCAGCAGGAGACTTCTTCCTTCTCACTTTCCAAAAGCCGTGGAGAGGTGAATCTCTGTGGGCAGAATGGGGCCATGCTACCTGCCCACCCCCCCTCCACAGAAGACCATATATTGCACGATTCCATTTATATGAAATGTCCTGAATAGGCAAACCAATAAAATAGAATGCAGATCAGTGATACCTATAGCTGGGGCTGAGTGTGGGCAATGGTGGTGGTGAGAATGGGATAAAATGGGGTGACTTTTAATAGGTATGGGATTACCTTTTGGAGTGACAAAATTGTACCAAAATTGGTTGTGCTAATGCTTTCACAATTCTGTGAATATGTTAAAAAACATTCAATTGTACACTATAAATAGGTGAATAGTATGATATATGAATAAACTAATTAATAAAGTTGTTTTAAAAATGAACTGAAGCAAATATGGTAAAATATAAATATTATCCTTATAAGGTGGATATATTGGTTATAAAATCAAGCATCTATTTAATAGTAGAAAATAAAGCATTGGGCTTCATGGAAGGATGTTTTGCAATCTCTGGACAACTTGATTTTCTTTCAGTTTAGATGCCCCATTCGTGTATTTGGGAAGAAAGAGCTTCAAGCTGGGGTATTTCTGGTATACCTACATGGGTTCTAATGATTCCAGTTTGGTCCTAATGTCATAACATGGCTCATGTCATTTATACTCAAATATTTTTTCCCCATCTTCTCTTTTCTTTTGTAATTTGGGGACATGTATAACACATGTATGTTTGTGCATTTCATTACGTCATTCAATTCCCTGAGACTCTGTCCCATTTTCCCATTCTTTACTCTTTCTGTTCTCCTATCTTTTCAAGTTCATATGCTCTGTCCTCCAATTCATTAAGTCTTTTCTCCACCAATTCAAATATGCTGTTATATGCCTCTAATGTATTTTTATTCTCATCTATTGTGTCTTTCATTCCCATAAGCTCTGTTACTTTTCTTTGCAGGCTTTCACATTATTTTTATGTTAACACAGTGCCATCTTATTATCCTTTATCTCTTTAGCCATATTTTCTTTCAAATCTTTAAATTGATTTAGGAGATTTGTGTGAAATTCACTACTTAGTTTTCTTAAATCTTGTGTCTCATGAGGATTCTTGGTTTGTTCCTTTGGCTGTGCCATATCTTCCTGTTTCTTAGTATGGCTTGCAATTTTTTATTCATATACAGGCATCTCATTAGACTGGTGATTTTCCTCTAATTGGTCTATTTCTTTCAGTTGCCTAGTGGTTTTGTTTTACAACTATTCTTTGATTTTTCCATTGTTCCTCAAACTTTAAGATTGCCCTGTTTAAATGATCAAAACAGACCTCGGGACCTGGTAATGGGGCACTGACCAGCCCGACCGGGTCTTGGAAAGGAACCAGAGACAAGCCTTGACTTCACTTCACGTTGCCAGCAGGTGGCACTCTTTGGCAAACCATTCCATGGAGATGACTCCTTCAATCGCCACCAAATTGGATTTTCTGAGTCAGTGATTCAAAGCTGGGATATGTTATTTAATCACACTGAAGAGAAAAACCCTCAGTCCTCTGCTGCACCCTTCTCAGGGAGGAATGTCTTTGGCTTTCTCTGATGGCTGCTCAGCTACATGTTTATCAAAGCTGTTTGCCTTGAGGGTGAAGGATGGGTGGTGTTCCCAGTCTTAAGGCCAATAACTCTTGGTTTTCCTTTGGCCTCTTCATCTCTCTTTCTCCAATCTCTCCTAGAAATTGCATATGTCACTCTCCCGGTGTGCAGCTCTCCAAAGCAGCTCCCTTGGACAGTTTCTGCCCTTTCTTCCCTGTTTTGTGAGAGAGCTGCACCGTTCCTGACTTACCCTGATGCCATCTTCAAACTTAATTTTGCCAACTTTCCATTTTTGATGGACACTCATATTCACACCTCCTCCTCTAAATGCTACTATTGTGTAAGTGAAAGCTTTATACTGCTGAAGATCCAGTACAGGTAGATTGTCTAATCCACCTGCCCCTATTAATGCCCAAACCTGAATTTCATAGGCTGTCTGTAATTTAAATATATAGTGAAAAACCTCCTCAGCTGTTCTCCAAGTGCTACCACAGCATGATTCCTGAGTACCAGCACCTTACAACTTGGCCCCAGAACTTTCTGCAGTTGAATTCTCGCCTGCTGTTCATTAAGCGACACTTGGTATTCGTAATAGCTGACATCGCCCAGGATCTGGGGCTTTGAGAAATTGATCGAAGCCACACTTCATGGAGAACACAGCTGCTGCTGCAAAGGTGAGGATGTGTGTTAAATATTTCACATCAGGACTAGCAGAATAGGTTGCAGCATGCAGACTCAATCCTGTATGGTCAATTTTCAAATTATTTCCCCCGCCAACCTATTCTATTCTATTTATATTCACCAAGTTAGAGGCTGTTGCTTCAGAAAAAGAAGATAAGCCTCTAGGAATTATAATGTAGTCCTGCTCCTTATTCTTTCTGAGATATATGTTTTTCCAGATGTGCCCATCCAAACAAGTACACAAGTCCTTATAGGCAGGCAGGTTTACAATGCATAAGTTTTTCTCCCTTTACATAAGAGGATTTGTCTGCATCAGGAAAGTTATGAATAGGTCTGGCCATGGCAAGACTGAGGGGAGATGAAGTAAAGCGGAGAAAGAATTGACCGTGATGTAATCTACAAGCTGTTGTAATGCTAATAATGCAGGTGGACTGTGGCCTTTCTCCATCTGTTCTTGAATAAAGCTTCCAGGTCTTCCTCGAAGGCAGGAGTCTGCAGCATCTGAGTAACTCTTTTCCTCTGCTCCATCAAGGTGAAGTATTGTTGAAGATCAGGAAACATGTTCCTCCCCCTGATATATTCTGGGTCATTTTTATTGACCCGGTCAAATACCTCTCTTTGTGAGGCATGCTGGGAGGAAGAGGAGTGGTGATCACACCTTGACAGCCATCTGAACTCATGCTTTCAGTCTGTTAATTCCCCTGGTTATCTGAGACCGTGGGAGCAGCCAATAGGCTCAATAGCATACCATTGAGTATGATGTTATCTCATGGGTTTCATATATGCCCTTTATGATTTTGAGGAAATTTCCTTGTATTTCTAGTTTTCTGGGTGTTTTATTCCAGAACAGTTGCTGGAGTTTGTCAAGTGCCTTTTTGGTGTCATTTTAGATGAATTTCCATTCCATTAATGTGGTAGAGTTATAGTAATTGATTTTCTTATGTAGAAACACTCTTGCATTCCTGGGATAAATCCCTCTTGACTGTCGTATGTAATCTTTTAATGTACTTTTGGATTTGGTTTGTTAGTATTTTGCTGAGGATTTTTGCATCTACATTCATAAGGGATATTGAGGATTATTCCATGGTATAGAAGTACCACTGTTTGTTTAGGCATTTGTCAATTGAAGAATATCAAGGATTTTGGGGATTCCAAATCTTGGCTATTATAAATAAAGTTGTCCTAAATAATCATATAATACATATATTTGCATGCAAAGAAGTATTCCTTTCTCTGGGATAAATGCTCAGGACAGCAATTATTGGTTTATGGCTAGTGCATTTTTAGTATTTTAAGGAATGTCACACTGTTTTACAGAGCATCCATACCATTTGACACTCCCACCTGCAATGAGTGATAAATCTAGTTTTTTCACGTCTGTGACAACATTTGCAATTATCACTGTATTTTATTGTAGCCATTCTAATAGGTGTGTAGTGCTATCTCTTTATGCTGTGACGACCAGCATTGTTGACATATTTTCCCGTGTTTACAAACCATCTTCAGTTCCTCTTCAGTGTAATGTCTCCTCATGTCTTATGCCCTTTCCCTTAATGGAATGTTTGATTATTTACAATTGAGCTTTGAGAGTTCTTTATACAGTCTATCAGTCGTTCATCAGATAGGTGTTTAGCAAACTTTTCTCCCGGTCTGCATCTTGTCATTTTATCTTCTTAACAAGACCTTTCACAGAGCAACACTTTTTGATTCTGAAGAAGTCCAGTTATGCAATTTGTATTTATGAATCATGCTTTTAATGTCAGGTCTTAGAACATTTCACTGAATCCTAGGTCCCAAAGATTTTTTCTAAAACCTTTTTCTGAACTATTTATAGTTTGTATAGTATAATAAAAGCTATTATCCATATTGGGTTAATTATTGTACTAGGATGAGTCTCAGGTCAATGTTTTTAGTCCTTCATTCTTTCCTTTTTGCTCTCTGACTATCCAATTGCTGTAGCACCTTTTGTTGAAACAATATCTTTCTTCCATTGAAATGTGTTTATGTCTTTTTCAAAAACTCATCAATACTCATGCATGTTTATTTCTGGGTTTCCCATTCTTTCTATTTTGTTCCTTTGATTTATGTGTCTCTGTTCCAATAACACATAATCTTGCTGTAAGTATTTAGTAACCCTTGGGGTAGTATATTTCCTCCCATTTTTCCTTCTTTTTCAAAATTATTTTAACTCTTGCAGTTCTTTTTTTGATATGAGCTTTAGAAAATAGTCTATTTACAAAGGCTCACGCTGGGATTTTCAAAGGAATTGTGTTAAACCTGTTTATCACTTTGGAAGAATTACCATCTTTTCTATTTGAGTCTTCTAATCCATGACCACTAGATGTCTCCCCACTTGTTTAGATGTTCTTTGATTCCTTTCCAAATTACGTTGTGTTTTTCAGCATGCAACTTTTGAACAAATTTCATCAGATTTACATCTAAAAATTTCTTCTGTTTTTCGTGAGGGATTACAAATGGCATTGAATTTTA
>JAQZBX010029051.1:17387-27601 GCA_029593785.1 Cabassous unicinctus
TTTTTTTTTTTTTTTTTTCTTGGCTAGAATTGTGCTATTCAGATTTTCTAATACTGTATAAATGGCAGTGGTGAGAGCTGACATCCTTGCCTTATTTCCAATGTTAGGAGGAAAACATTAGGCATTTCCTGTTGAATATAAAATTATTTACAGGTTGACACTGCCTTTTATTCCAAGTTTTCTGACAGTTTTACCATGGATAGTAATGAATTTTGTCAAATGTTTTCCTGCATGAATATGATCACAGGTTTTTTCTTCTTTTAACCTGCTACTATGTTAGATTACATGGATTGTTTGTTGGAATATTGACTGATCCTTGCATTCCTGGAACAGACTCTTCTTGTCATGGTGCATAATTTTTTATATATTGCTGAAATTTACTTGCTAATATTTTGTAAAAATGTTTGCATCTATATTGATGAGGAATTTTGGTCTATACTAGTCTTTTCTTTTTATTCTGTATGGTCTTTGTCTGGTGTTGGTATCAGAGTAATACTGGCTTCAGAAATCAGAGGATGGTGGGGGCCTCCAGGATGCAAAGCAGACTGTGGCAAGTAAGTCCACCTGTACTGCAAATGTAAAACAATCTCACAGAAGGTGGTAAGGAATATAGGAGCCAACCTCAGTGACTTTGGAAGTTGGGAAAATGTAAGGCAAAGACTAAGAAATGTGCATAAGTACTATATTCTAGTTCAGGTTTTTTTTTGTTTGTTTTTTGTTTTCTTTCCTTTTTTGGATCATATCTTTATTATTTTTTTAAAGATAATTAGATTACATAAATTTTACAGAAAAATATAGGGATTCCCATATGCCTCCAACCCCACACCTCCCACACCTTCCCACATAAACATCCTTCATTAATGTGGCATATTCACTGCAGTTGATAGACACATCCTGGGGCTTTGCTATTCAGCATAGACCATAGTTCACATTGTAATCTACACTCTCTCCCACACAGTTCTGCACCTTTTGTGATGATATAAAATGGCCTATATCTTTCATTGCAATGCCACTCAGGATGATTCCCAAGTCCTGAAAAAGTCCCCGTATTACAACTGTTTTTCTCCTCTCCCTGCCCCTGGAGGTTTCAGTGGCCCCTGGCTCCACATCAATGTTGTAATTTGTTCCTTTGCTAGAATCAATATATGTCTATAGTAGAATACCAGTAAGTACACTTCAGTCCATAGCTCTTCCCCCAAACCCGAGGATTCTGGGATGGTAACTTTCACGCCACCTCGAAATGAAAGGGGGCTTTATAACCCATGTGGAAGATGGATGGGACTATCCTGCCTGCAGCTGCAGACTCTCTCTGTTCCCTGGGATGGCTGTTGTCCATCATTATCTCCCCACCAGTTGTCCTGGGTGAGTCCAACGAGTTGTAGAGTAGGTTTTGCAACTCCGTCGAGGTTCCGGATCCAGCTGGCACATGGACAGCCCAAAGACTCGAGTCTCTGGAGGTATACCTACAAACTCCAGCACCAAGTATAGGTTTAAATAGAAGGGATAGATGAGCCATGTGCAGGGAAGACATAACTGAGTCCAACTCTTACTCTTAGGAGCACAAACTCCAAGGTAGGGCCCACTGGTAAGGTACCAAACTCCTGAGATATCCACCTGACCATAGGACCTGGATGTTTCCAGAGCCCTCAGGAGCCCCATTATTTGGGGTAGTATTCACTTTGGAAGTCTATGAGAGCCTGCTGAGATGTGCTTAAGTGTTACCTCTGGGACTTCACTTTGAAGTCTCCTAGCCATGTAAACTCATTTGTCTTTACCTTTTCCCCCTTTTATTTGAGTTTTTTTTTCCAGTTGCATTGCTAGTTGGTACTTGGTAGCAATCCCTCTGTGCCAGGGAGGCCCAATCACAGGAGTCATGCCCCACTCTGAGGGGAAGGTAATGCATTCATACGCTGAGTTTGGCTTAGAGAGAGGCCACATTTGAGGAACAAGGAGGCTCTCAGGAGGCAACCCTTAGGCACCTGATGACAATAGGCTAAGTTTCCATATCAAGAGTAAAGGCTCATAAGCCTAGTCGTCAATATAAAAAAGGGCCCATCAGTGGATCATCCTCCTTCATCAATCACTGCCCCTGCACTTGGGGGACTATTGCTGCTCCCTTAGATAATGTGGCAGAGCTCTCCAGGATGGGAATTCAGTATTCTCTCAGTTATTGTGTGATTCTCCACCCACTGTGACAATGCCCTGTGAACATTTGAACATTTTTTCATACCTTATATGTATGCCCAGGTGAACTTCCTCCCATGCCTCTCCCATCACTGACACCCCACACCAACGATCTTCCCCCACCCCAATTGTAACCCTAATATGATCCAAAGCTTCTTCAAAAATGAAGCCATTACAATAGCCAAACAAAATTAATAGGAAAATGAAACAATAATAAGTTTAAATATAAGAAATAAAATTGATAAAAATTTAAAAAAACCAAAAATATAATAAAATTAAAAGACTTGAATATTAAACAAATGAAAAATGTTAAAAAAATTTTTTTTTCATTTTACCTTTCATTACAACAATATCTGGTGTCCTGTCTGTACCGTGGTACCTTCCCCCACACATTCCCATGTTTTTCATTTTGTTTTCAGAGAAGTTTTAGGTCACAGCACAGTCAAACACAGAATACAGGAGAGTCTCATATACCCAACATCCTCCCCCTTTCCTCCCCCCGACATTAATACCTTTTTATATGTGGATGGAACCTTTGTTACAACTGATATACATATATAATGAAACATAGCTACTAAACATGGCCAATGGTTTACATTATGGTTTACATTTTAGACCGTACACTTTTATTTATTTTTTATTTTGATATTTAAGATGGCCTGTGTCCACCATTGTAAGATCATGTAGAACACTTCCATTGCCCACTAAATACCCCCTGTTCGATCTATTCTATTCTTCCCTCCCCCTCCCCTCGGGGCCTATGGTGAAACCCTGGCTTCACTCCTTGGATAACAAGATTCATAGTTAAAAGCAACAACACTGAGGTCTTGACACACTGGTTTGTCCTTCCCTTTTAGGAATCGCCCATGCTTTCAGGAGACTCCCGCTTCTCTATTTGTGAACAAATCGGTCCTCCCGAGGATGGGAGTCCAACTCCTTTCCGCTCATTATGTGGGTCTCCACCCACTGATACAACACATGACAGAATGGTCACCCACACACTCCCTAGAAGCCTGCTCCAGGTGGGCCCTTCTCCAAATGCCCATCTATCCAAAACCCTAAACCAGTAACTCTTCCTTGTCATATTGCCATAAGAGCATTATCAACTTTGTACTTTCAACCACATACCTGCAAATCCCCAGTGTTCACCTGGTCCCTCTCCCAATTCTCATCCCAGTACCCTGGACCTTCCAACCCACCCTCCCCAGTCTAACCACCTGTCAGCCCTGCACCACCCATCCCAATAATATCACTAACCTCCTGTCATATCCCTTCAATACCTGACTACACACTTTCACCTTACCATAGGTTATGTTCGTGTGGGTGTTGGCTCAAAACCTTCTCCCTTTCTATTTCTTGTATACCTATCTTCCAGACAATAGCTCTCTGAGTCTGCTCAATTTGCTTAATTCTTATCAGTGAGGTCATGTATTGTTCATCCTTCAATGCTGGCTTGCTTCACTCAACATAAGGTCCTCAAGATTCATCCACGTTATCCCATGTGTTAGCATTTTATTCCTTCTTACAGCTAAATAATATTCCATTGTATGTATGTACCACATTTTGTTTATCCAATCGTCTGTTGATGGACACCTGAGTTGATTCCAATTTTTGGCAATAGTCAATAATGCCGCTATGAACATTGGTGTGCATTATATCTGTTCGTGTCTTTGCTTTCAACTCTTCTGGGTATATACCCAGCAGTGGAATTGCTGGATTATATGGAAGTTCTATAGTTAGTTTTTTCAGGAACTGCCAAACTGACCTCCACAATGGCTGGACCATTCTACATTCCTACCAGCAGTGGATGAGGGTTCCCATTCCTCCACATCCTCTCCAACACTTATAGTCCACTGTTTTTTCAATGGTCGCCATTCTAATGGGTGTAAGATAGTATCTCATTGTAGTTTTGATTTGCATTTCCCTAATAGCTGGTGATGTTGTGCATGTTTTCATGTGCTTTTTAGCCATTTGTACTTCTTCCTCGGAGAAGTGGCTATTCAGGTCACTTGCCCATTTTTAAAAAGGTTTGTTTGTCTTTTATTTTTGAGGTGTAGGATTTCTTTATGTAAGCAGGATATTAGCCTCCTATCAGATATATGGTTGCCAAATATTTTCTCCCATTGGGTAGGCTGCCTTTTTACTTTCTTGATAACCTCCTTTGAGGTGCAAAAGTTTTTAATTTTGAGGAGATCCTATTTATCTATTTTTTCTTTCACTGAAAAAATAGTTGCATTGCTTTGGGTGTGAAGTACATGAAACCATTTCCTATTTCAAGGTCCTGTAGATGTTTCCCTACATTATCTTCCAAGGTCTTTATGGTCTTGGCTCTTATATTTAGATCTTTGATCCATCTTGAGTTGATTTTTGTATAAGGTGTGAGATGGTGTTCGTCTCTCATTCTTTTGGATATGGATATCCAGTTCTCCAAGCACCATTTGTTGAAGAGGCCATTCTCTCCCAGTTGAGTGGGCTTTGTGGCCATGCCAAATATCAGATGACTGTATATGCGAGGATCTATATCAGAACTCTCAATTCAGTTCCATTGGTCGGTAAGTCTATCCTTGTGCCAATAACATGGAGTTTTGACCACTGAAGCTTTGTTGTATGTTTTAAAGTCAGGTAGTGTGATTCCTCCAGTTTCATTTTTCTTTTTCATTATGCTTTTGGTGATTTGGGGCCTCTTACTGTTCCAAATAAATTTTCCAGTTTTTCCAATTCATTAAAAAATGCTTTGTTGATTTTTATTGGGATTGTATTAAATCTCTAGATGAGTTTGGGTAGGATAGAGATCTTAATGATTTTTAGTCTTCCTATCCATGAACAGGGAAAGTTCTTCCATTTATTTACGTCTTCTTTGATTTCCTTTAACAGTGTTGTATAGTTTTCTGTATATAGGTCCTTTACATCTTTAGTTAAATTTATTCCTAGGTATTTGATTCTTTTAGTTACTCTTGTAAATGGTATTTTTTTTTCTTGATTTCCTCCTCAGATTGCTCGTTATTGGTGTACAGAAATGCTACCGATTTTTGAGCAGTGATCTCACAGCCTGAGGCTTTACTGAACTCATTTACAAGTTCTAGAAACTTTGTTGTAGATTTCTCAGGGCTTTCTATGTATAGGATCATGTAGTCTGCAAATAGTGAAATTTTGACTTTTTCCTTTCCAATTTGGGTTCCTTTTATATCTTTTTCTTGTCTCAGTACTCGAGCATGTATTTCTAACACAATGTTAAATAGGAGTTATGATAGTAGGGCATCCTTGTTTGTTCCCTATCTTAGAGGGAAACTTTTAGGATTTCACCACTGAAGATGAGGTTAGCTGTGGGTTTTTCATATATACCCTTTATGATGTTCAGAAAGTTTCCTTCTATTCATATCTTTTGCACTGTTCTTATCAGGAAAATGTGTTGTATTTTGTCAAATGCTTTTTCTGTGTCTATAAAGATGATCATGTGATTTTTTTTCTTTTAATCTGTTTATGTGGTGTATTACATTGATTGATTTTCTTATATTGAACCATCCTTGCATACCCGGGATGAAACCCACTTGGTCATGGTGTATAATCCTTTTGATATGTTGTTGAATGTGATTAGTAAGTATTTTGTTGAGGATTTTAGCATCAAGGTTCATTAGAGAGATTGGTTTGTAATTTTCCTTTTTTGTGGCATCTTTGTTTGGCTTTGGTTTTAGGGTAATGTTGGCATCATAGAAAGAGTTAGGCAATGTTCCTTCTTCTATATTTTGGAAGAGCTTAAGCAGGATTGGTGTTAGTTCTTTCCAGAATGTTTGGTAGAATTCACCTGTGAAGCCGTCTGGTCCTGGGATCTTCTTAGTTGGTATGTTTCTGATGACTGAGTCTATCTCTTTACTTGTAATTGCACTGTAGATTTAATCAGTTTCTTTTTTTGTCAATGTAGGCTGCTTGTGAGTTCCTAGGAATTTGTCCATTTCCTCTAAATTATCATTCTTGTTGCCATATAATTTTTCAAAATATCCTCTTATAATACTTTTTATTTCTTTGGGGTCAGTGGTGATATCCCCTTCCTCATTTCTTATTTTGTGTATTTGCATCTGCTTTCTTTTTTTCTTTGTTAGTCTGGCTAAGAGTTTGTCAATTTTAAAGATCTTCTCAAAGAATCAGCTTCTGGTTTTGTTTATTTTTTCTAGTGCTTTCTTATTTTCTATTTCATTTACTTCTGCTCCAATCTATGTTATTTCCTTCTTTCTACTTCCTTTGGGGTTAGTTTGTTGTTGTTTTTCCAATTCTTCCAGGTGTGCAGTTAGGTCTTTGATTTTAGCTCTTTCTTCTTTTTTGATATATGCATTTATGGCTATGAATTTCCTTCTCAGTACACCTTTTGCTGCATCTCATGGGTTTTGATATGTTATGTTGTCATTTTCATTTGTTTCAAGGTAGTTACTGATTTCTTTTGAGATTTCCTCTTTGACTTACTGTTTGTCTAAGAGTGTGTTGTTTAACCTTCATATCTTTGTGCCTAATCTCATTCTCTGGACATTAGTGATTTCCAATTTCATTCCATTGTGGTCTGAGAATTTACTCTGTATAATCTCAATCTTTCTGAATTCATTGAGATTTTTTTCTGTAGCCTAGCATGTGGTCTATCTTGGAGTATGATCCATGTGCACTCGAGAAGAATGTGTATCCCACTGTATTTGGGTGTAGTGTTCTGTATATGTCTCTTAGGTTCAGGTCCTCTAATGTGTTAACCAAAGTCTTTGTTTCTTTATTAATTCTAGGTCAAGATGTTCTGTCTAATGGTGATAATGGTGTATTAAAGACCCCACTATAATTGTAGAGGCATCTATTTCTCCATTTAGTTTTTCCAGTTTTTGCCTCATGAATTTTGAGACACCCCTGTTAGGATCATAAATGTTTATGATTGTTCTTTCTTCTTGGAAGATTACCACTTTCATTAATATATAGTGTCCATCTTTGTCTCTTACAATAGTTTTGCATCTAAAGTCTATTTTGTCAGATATTAGTATAGCTACTCCCACCCTTTTTTGGTTATTGTTTGCTTATAAGATTGTTTTCCAGCCACTTTCAGCATCCTTGAATCCCTGGGTCTGAGGTGGGTTTCTTGTAGACAACATATAGATAGGTCATATTTCCTAATCCATTCTGCCAATCTGTGTCTCTTGACTGGTGAGTTTAATCCATTAACATTCAGTGTTGTTATTCTCAAGGAATTACATTAGCCATATTTTCTTTGGCGTTATGTATGCTGCATGTTGTTTTTATTTTTCTTTTTGTTGTTTCAGTTGTTCTTACACTCTCCTCCAGCCCTCTTTCTCTTGTTTTTTTTCCTTTCAACCTGCAGAACTCCCTTTAGTATTTCTTGAAGGGCTGGTTTCTTATTGGCATACTCTCTTAATTTCTGTCTGTGAATATTTGAACTCTCCATCATTTTTGAATGCCAGCTTTGCTGGGTAGAGAATTCTTGGCTGGAAGTTTTTTTCTTTTAGTACCTTAACTATGTCGTACTACTGCCTTTTTGCCTCCATGGTTTCACTTGAGAAATCAGCACTTAATCTTACTGAGCTTTCCTTGTATGTGATCATTTTCTTTTCTCTTGCTGCTTTCAGTACTTTTTCTTTGTCTTAAGCATTGGACAATTTGACGAGTATATGTCTTGGAGTTGGCCTGTTGGGATTTATACTGTTTGGGGTGCACTGTTCTTCCTGGACTTGTACATCCATCTCCCTCAATAGGATTGGGAAATTTTTAGCCATTATTTCCTTCAACACTCCTTCTGTCCCCTTTCTCTTCTCTTCTCCCTCTGGGATGACTATAATGCATATGTTTGTGCATTTTGTGTTGTCGTTCAAATTCCTAAGTCCCTGCTGGATTTTTTTCTGTCTTTTTATCTATCTGTTCTACTATCTGTTTGATTTCAGATGTACTGTCTTCTACATCACTAATTTTTTCCTCCGCCTGTTCAAATCTACTGTCATGTGCTTCCAGTGTCTTTCTCATTTCTTGGATTGTGCCATTCATCACCATCACATCTGTTATCTTTTTATGTATCTTTGCCATTTCTTCAGTACGTTCTTCCATTGTCTTCTTAATATCCTTAATCTCTTCCTTCACTTCATTAAGTTAGTTCATGATATTTGCTTGGACAGCCCCGTTGAATTGTTCCATGTTCTGCATCTCTTCCTGGTTTTTAGTTTGTTCATTGGAGTGAGCCATGTCTTCCTGTTTCTTAGTATGGTTTGTAATTTTTTGTTGCCCTGTAGTCATCCTTTTATCTTGATGGGTTTATTCAGTTGACTAACTTCTCTCTTTACTCTATTGTTTTAATTGCTGTTTTTTTGTGTGTGTGTAAGTTTTCTCTTTGACGCTTTGTTCTTCTTATTCTATTTCATTGCTGTTGTCTATGTTCCCTTCGAGAAAAAAATTAGGGCCAGGGAAAGTGAAAGAGGTAAGAAAAATAAAAGGATAATAGTAATAATAGTAGTAATTGTTAGAAGAGGAACCATTTACAACCTTGGAAAATGAATATTTAACTCATGTAAGCAGTATAGAGTAATAGGAATAGAAAAGTGAGGTACCAACAATGAAATGAGAAACCAAATAGAGAAAAATACATAGACTGAATTAAAAGGCCAGTATGATAAGGAGAGAGGGAAAGAGAAAAGAAAAACCAAAAAGAAAATAAGTTAATAAAAGAAAGAGAACAGGATAGATGAGGTAGAAATAAAAACCAGAAAAACTGGGAAATAACAAAGAGAGGTGGAATGTAAGAACAACAACAGAAAGCAGAAGATGAAGGAAAAGAGAGAGCCTTGGTATACAAAATCGGTATATACAGAAAAGGGGAAATCAGGAAGAGGAAACACAGTAACCAAGAATCAAGCCAGCAGCAACTTGAGGAATCTATCTCTTTGTCTGGCTCCCTCCAGATTGATGCCCTGAGGCCTCCTACTCTGTGGGTTCCCAAAACAGCTCACTTGGGAAGGATCTTGCCCCCACTCAGCTGTTTTTTGTGAGAGAGATCTGTCTATGTTCCTTTGAAAGAAAAAACAATTGGGACCAGATAAAAGGAAAGAGATAGGAAGACAAAAGGAACAATAGTAATGGTATTAGTAAAAGGCAGAATAGCAAATGTACAAGACCTAGGAAATTGGAAAATTAACACGAATAAGAAGTATAGAGGATTAAGATTAGGAAAGTGGAATTGAAACAATGAAATAGGAAACAGAATAGAGAAAGAAATATATAAAATGAATTAAAATGCTGGCATGGTGGGAAGAGGGGAAAAGAAAACAGAGAAGAGAGAAAGAAAAAAGTAAAAAAGAGAGTATTACAGAGAAAAATGGAGAGAGGGATAAATACAAACAACAAAGACTGGAGACCAAATAAAGGAGGTGGAATGAAAGAACAACTATAGAAAACAAAAGTATAAAGATGAAAGAGTGAAAAGAAGTAGCATAGGTAGAATAGATCAGTAACCAAAAGAATAAAAGAAAAAGAAAAAGCAAACAAGCAGAGAAAGAAAGGGGGTGGGGGGGGGATACAAAACAAGCAAGAAACAAGACAGCAGCAACTCGGTTTTTTAAAAAAATAGAAGAAAAAAATAATTATAAACATGGAAAAACAGCCTTCTTTCTTAGATCCCTAAGGATCTTCTCAGGCTACTGGTGTTCCTCAATCACTCACCCTGCAGCCTGCCCTCTGCAGGTTTTGAACTAGGTTTTAGTGAGTAAAGCAAAGGAAATAAAAGAAAATGAACTTAAAAAAAAAAAAGAGATCCAATTAAAGCTAATACAAGAAAATATCTATATGTTCCCTGTTGCAAAGTTTCAGCTGGCTGCCTGATAACCTGGTGGATCTCTTCTCAATGAATAGTCAGGAATCAAACCAGGGACCTTATATGTGATAGGCAGGAATTCTCCACTGAGCTATTCTGCCTCCTTGGTTAATTAGCCTTTCAGAAGGCTATCAGCCCCTTTTCCCTAGGGCAGATTAGATCCCCTGCAGTCAGCTGGAGTGGTGCTGATCCC
>JAQZBX010029052.1:0-27501 GCA_029593785.1 Cabassous unicinctus
TTTTAAGAATTTTCATTTATTAATTTAATATTACCATCTGGAAGTATCAAAATATACACTGATACTGAAGAAACACACAAACACAAAAAGGATTTAAAATACACCAACCAAAACACAATGCTCATTAACTTGACTCTTAATTTTTACTTTTTTGGTCTTTCAGTTTTTAAGTTATTAATTATTTTACATTTCTGATTTTAATGCTTTTAGGATTTATTTTTTGGAATCAGGGTTGCTTGTTATATGCACACTTGTTTTTGGAAACATTATTGTTAGTAATTAGCAACTATTAAAGAATATTTGAGTAGTATTAATGCAATTAAGTTTTAATTTAGCAGTTTAGATAGGTAGATATTTAACATACATGTTTTGAATTACTACTTTTTAGGAATACATTTAAACTTAAAATTTAGGAGAAAGCTAAAGGCTTGCTTAAAAGTGGTGGAAAATTGCAGCTTTGTTATTTTGCAAGGCATCAAGAGGGACAAGATATTGGTGTTTGGTGGGCAGCACTGATAGGAATTTCAGTGTTTCAGACTGAGTTTGGTGGGGAAATGGGGAGAAGAGGAGGGAGGGTGTAGGTGAAGGGGTGGCTTTTTTGTGGGTACATTAAAAGAGAGGTTGTGGGGGTTTGTGAAACTATTTAATTGATCCCCACTATTGAGATTGAGGAGTGAGTTAAGGGTTCAGGGAATTAAGGGAGGGCAGAGTTAAGTGATTTCCATATTAATAAGAAATGAGAGATCAGAGAGGGAGAAGGGGATATGAATGTGCACAAATCTTTTTGCATCATCCACTTTTTGGAAAAGGAGCAGGACCTGGGGATGTGGGATTGAGAGCAGGGAATTGGGCTTGTGAGTGAGTGGTAAGTGAAGAGAAGGGAGGGGGTTCAGGGGAAGTTGTAGGAGAATGGGAGGAGGATGGAATAGGTTTGGTGGGTGCTGATAGGATGCATAATGGTGGAGGGCATGATCAGAGGGCCTGAGGTTGGAAGCTATGGAGAAGGAAGATTTGATAGGCAGAGGGAGGGACAGAGAGAGAAGAAAAACCTGAATTTAGGGGATCTCTGATTACTTGCCATTGTGTTGGAAAGGAGAGGGTGAGTCCAAGGACCTCTTTGGAAAAGGAGTATGAGAGAAGAGATACAAGTGTCCTCGGATCTCTTATTCTCAAACTGGTTGGACAAGTGACCAGACTGGGAGCCAGGCCTCCCCAGAGCCAGGAGATCAGGCGATGGGGACTGTTCCCCGAGTCTGGAGAGAATCATTGACCTAGTGCTAGGGTTTTTGGAGAAAAGGAGGCCGATTACCAAAAAAGGCACAGGATTCTCTGGAGAGGTCCCCAAACTCACCCAAAGTCAACTCAGTGTCGTGTTTGTTGGTGAAACTGCAATGTCAGTGTCAAGGATCACTATGGACTTGATCTGCCTCAACGAGGCCTCCCAGGTTTTCTGCACCAAACTGTTAGATCCCCATTTAATGAAGCTCAGAGGCAGATCAAAGTTAAGAGAAAGTTAAATAGATCACTGGAGTGGCAGGGGTCTAAAGAGAGATTTTAGCCTACCCCAATGGTTATGGTCTGAAGAGACTTCAGCTCATCTGACTGCTTTGGCCTGACCCTTAAATAGCATGTGGGTGGGGGTTAATGAGGACAGAGGAATGTACTGATCTTTACTCTGTTGGCAGGGCATCTTGGGGAAGATGAGGCAGAGTGTTGGAATTTTCAATAGGATGTTTGACAATCTTGTGATAGGTTTGGTGGTAAGGAGTATGCTGTTATTTCAGGGACAGAGGGTGAGGATTTTGGACATTTGTCATTGGGCCATGGGAGACTTGGTGGAGCCAGGTAGGGAATATGAGTGGGTCATTTTGATGGACAGGGCTAGCATTTGGTCATTTGTCATAGAGACCAGGGATACTGGGCGGGGTTCCAGGGTGGGTTATTTTGGCAAAAGGGGCAAACAGGTTTCACTTTTACAAACTGCTCATCATGGTGAGCAGATTCTAAAATGCATGCTAAGCTTCATTTTCAGAAGAAATCAAAGGGAGACACAGGCATCCTTGGCCCTCCAACCAACATCTGAGAATTTAACTGTTTTCTGGGTGCTATCACCACTACACAGGAATCTGAACTGGTCTAAGCTGGCCAAACAGAAAACTCAAGGGTGGAGGTCTGTGACCCATCAGTTACCAGGGTTCCGCCAAGACATTTTCCAAGATCACCCGACTCCAGATGGTAGTAGGGGTGAGCTCTCAAATATGGGGTGAGTTTTGGTTGACTGATGGACACACTCTACCAGCAGCATCATGTGGAAATGGGCAATTTAGAAAGTTCTTGTTAATGTTAGTATGCATTTGCCTAGCAACTCCGACTTCTGAAGGAGTGGCAAGATGAGGTGAAGAAAATTTTCCAGAAGGTAGTCATGATAACTATGTGGTAGGACTTCCTTTTCCTTTTGAATATCTTCAAAGAGTATGTGAAATGAGGAATATAATTTATCTTTTGTTCCTTTAAAGAACAAATGTAAAACCAACTGGTTTCCTAACATGCAATTGTCAGATGAAAGTATTTATTTCAGGAGAGGGATACCAGTGTATTGGGAACCACAGGATAAAGAATTACTTGTGTCTGAAACAGGACAGGGTCCCTGTGGATAACAGTACATACATAAGAGCCAACTGTCATGATCCATGGCGTTGAGAGGGGCAAGGTATTGGGAGTTGGGTAAGACAATGGCAGGAAAAGACATTAGCCAACCAGGGGTTGCGACCAGGACCACCAGAAAAATCTTGGATTCAACTTCACCTTACTGATCCCTCCCTCTTTACTTCAGGTGGTGTGTGTCAATCATGCCCCTGTGACATGGCTGGAACTTGATACTTAGCTTCTTGAAGACCCCGCATTCTCCCATGCGACAGGGGTGGCAGTCGACATTTTACAATCTCACCTGCACTGAAAGAATGTCTGTCTGCATTTCTCCAGATCCTCTCCAACACTTGTGGTTAGGTATTAAAGGAATTTTTTTTATTTTTACTTTTTGTATCTTTATTGACAATGCACATTAAAAACAATCCAACAAACAGGTGAAACATACACACACCAGACTTTTACCAGATTTCACATAGAGATGCTCCAAGAAAATTTCCTCCTCTCTATTTTGTTGCTTTAGGATACCCTGCCCATGGTATCAAGAAATTCCAGCTTTGTGGATTCTGGCAACTTACAAAAGATAAGTGGTATCATGACAGGAAATGTGGCCTGCCTCAAAGTCAATGAAAAGAAAGGCACAAAATTTGATGATAGTTTAAAAAGATAGACTTCCTTACATTTATATCAGGTTCCCACAAATAAAGTGGCATCATGAGGAATGAAACGAGAATTAAAATGAAGAAGGCTTTTATATGAAAATACATGGGTATGTTTTCTTCTCATAGAATGCCCTAGAGGAGATGAGCTGGGCCATCTAGCCAGCACTACTCTTGTTTGAAGATATTCTCTTTGGAAACATGGCCTGGTGAGGAAGCTGCATGGTGAGTTAAACAAAATGTGCAAGCAGGTAAACATAGCTGTGTGATATGGCTGTCTGTTTCTTTTGAATAGCTCCAAGTAAAATGTCAAATGAAGAAAATAATGTATCTTTTATTATCTTAAGGGGAAAAGGGAAAAGAATGTGGTTTCCTAACCCAGTCACAGACATGGCAAATATGGAATTCAGCCAAGAGTTACAGATCTGTAGGAGCCACAGGATGTAAAAGTACTTGGGTGTGAAACAGTCCATGATTCCTGTCAACAGTCTTAGATGGTATCCAGGAGGAAGGACTTGTGTTCATCTGAGCTGCTTCCATACAAGAATATATCTCCATGGATTCCAGAGATTTTCCAGACATGGGAGGAAGGTCATGCTTTCCAAGTCTGTCAGGAAAATATCTCCCCTTGTTTTTAAGCCTGATCAAAACTTTTGAAAAGTAAACAGAGAATGATTGTTTTCCCCTCACTGACACATTTTCAGGAGAAAATGTGTCTTGATCAGGGTTGCAGGAATGAAATGCATTGGACCAATCTGTTGAAATGAGCTCGTATCCTGATCTTGCATTTCGATCCTGAGATATGTACCTCTAGCCTGAATGTAAGTTCCAAGGCGGTTTGCAGAGTGAATGATAAAGTGAATTTCTGCAAGTGCCCTGGGTGTGGTATGCTTTGTGTTCTTCTGATTCCCAGAGTGCAACTGGAGCTGCATTTGTCTTCTTGGAAGGCAAAGTGGCTGTCCCCAGAGTTAGCATGGGTGTTGTGTCAGATTTGAGGAGAAACTAGCTGCTTCCTGACCTTGATGGTTGACTACTGGTGCTCGTGGCTTTTACATACCCTTCAAAATTTCTGTTCATTCAAGGCCAAGGTAGGAATTCTAAAAAGGATGACCACCGGCCCACCCCTTGCGCCTTCCACCTGCCACAGCTCAAGGTTTTTGGAAGCTCACCCCTAGATTCTGATTGGTTTCACTATTGCAGCCTGCCCTGCCTGGTGGACAGATTGCAGAATGAAGGGTATGCTTCATTCCCAGAAGAGAAAATGAAAGGAAAACAGAAGCATCCCTGGCCCTCCACCCCACACCGAAGACAACACCTGTTTTCTGAGTGCTCCCACACCACCACCCAAGTCCCCATAACCAATCTGAGCTGGCCAAAGAGAGAGGCCCAAGGGAGGTTGTCTGGGACCCACCAGCTACCTGAGTAACCCAAGACATTGCTCAAGTCCACCTGCCACCCATGGGAATAGGGGTGAGCCATCCCACTCATGGTTTTTCCTCTTAAGTTCTCAGGGGCCCGGTTATAGCCACTTTGATATGGGACCAAAGGTTCTACCTTCTGTGGTTTCCCCCTGGTTAGTGAGTCCCCCTTGTGACTGGGGCTATGCTTTCTGTTCCATGTGGTCAGGAATTGGGCCTGCTCTTTTGTGCAGATGGGCAGAGCCCTGGACACACATTTTTGGGGGTTATGTTTGCAGTGGTGTGGGGAGGGGAAGGGCTGCCAATGAGGTCCTCCTGGGTAGCAACCACCTCATACCAGTCACAACATATGTCCTTCTCCCTCTCAAGGAACCATTCTTTCTTTGATTCAAGTGGCATATGTACTTCATGCCCTTGGAAAAATCATTGTTTCCTCCATACACAGCTTCCTGGAGATCTTGTCATGCTGTCTTTCACAGCTGTGGTGGCATAGGCCATTTTCCAATCAAACCAGCAGAGAACAAGTGCTTCCTTGTCTACCTCCAGATCCTCTCATGCCCTAGTCTTTTCCTTTTATTTCATAAATTGAGGGACCTTTATGGACAAGGTACCATTGTTAAAATACAAAGACCTTTTACCATTTAGAGATCACAGATACAGATGCTCCATAAAAGCTCCAACTCTTCTGTTGTTTTAGGATATTTCTTGCACCTTTATACTTAGCTTCTAGAAGACACTGCAATCTTCCACATGGCAGCGGTGGCAGTTGCCATTTTACAATTTCACTGGCACTGAATGAGCATCCCTCAGCCTTTTTCCACGTCCTCTCCAACAATTGCAAGTATGTTTTAAATGAATATTTTTAAAATATTTACTTTTTGTACCTTTATTGACAATGTACATAAAAAAATCAAACAGGATGTATTTAGTGGTCAGGAGAAATGATTTTCATTACCTTATACTGATGGACACAGGACATGGTAAATATCCTCAAAAATTATTAAATTGTATCATCTAATTTATAAACTATACTGTAAACCATTAACAATGTTTTGTAGCTATATTTCACTATCTGTAAAACAGTTATAACAATGCTACCATCCACATTCAAAAAGATTTTAATATGGGACAATGAAAGAGGGAAGAGTTTGGGTATATGGGAGTCTCTAGTATTCTGTGTGTGATTTTGCTGTGACTTAAAACTTCTTTGAAAATTAAATGAAAATTTGGGAGACACTGGAGAGTGAGAGGGGGAAGGTGCCACAGTACAGACTGGACACCTAATAATGCAGGGATAAAAAAAAATGTTTAAAAATTTTTTAAAATATTTTTTTCTCATTTTTTCAATATCCCAATCCTTTATATTTATTTTATCTTTAGTGTTTTTTTTTTAAGTTTCCATGTATTTTATCTCTTGTATTTAAACTTATCATTATTATTTCATTATCCTATTAATTGTATTTGGCTATTATATGGGCTTAACCTTCAAGGATGGTTTGGATGACAGAAGGGTTACAATGCAGGCAGGAGAGGATCATTGGTGGGGGTTGTCTGGGATGGGGGTTACATGGGAGGAATTTCACCTGAATATACATGAAGGATATATAAAATTGTTCAAATGATCAAGGGGTACGACATGGTCACAGTGGGTGGAGAATCACTCAATAAATGAGAGAATACTGGATTCCCAACCTGGAGAGTTCTGCCACATTCTCCAAGGGAGCAGCAAGAGTCCCCCGAGTGCAGAGGCAATGTCTGGCAAAGGATGGCACACTAATGGGATCTTGTTATTGATGACTAGCCTTACGAGTCTTTGCTCTTGTAATTGAAATGTAGCCTACTGTTAGGGGTGACTTAGGGTTGCCACCTGAGAGCTTCAATGTTCCTCAAAGGTGGCCTCTCTCTAAGCCAAACTCAACATATGAATGCTTTACTTTTCCCCAGCATGGGACATGACTTCCAGGGATGAGCCTCCCAGGCAATGAGGGATTAATAACAAATGCCAACTGGCAATACAAATGGAAAAAACCTTGAATAAAAGGGGGAAATGGTAAAGACAAATGAGTTCATATGGCTAAGAAACTTCAGAGAGAGTTGGGATGTCATCCCAGAGGTAATGTTTATGCACACCTCAGTAGGATCTCCTAGAACACCAAAGTGGATACCACCCCCACACAGAGAGGCTCCTGAGGGCTCTGGAGAAACCAGATCCTATATAAGGGGGGATAGCTCCAGAGAGTGATACCTTATCAGTGGGCTCTACTTTGGAATCTGTGCTCCTGAGAGTGACAGAGTCGGACTCAAATAAATCCTCCCTGCACATGGTCCATCAGATCCTTGTATTTAAACCTATACTTTGTGCTGGAGTTTGTTTGTGTACTTCCAGAGACTGGAGCCTTTGGCATGCCCATGTGCCAGCTCTGCCTGGAATCTTTGTGGAGCTGCAACTCCTACTCTACAGCTCAATGGACTCATGGAAGCCACCTGGTGAGGAGATGATGATGGACAATGGCCATCCCAGGGAATGGAGAGTCTGCAGCTGCAGGCAGGATAATCCCATCCATCTTATCCATGGGATATAAGCCCCCTCTCACTTGAAGTTGGAGTGGACATCACCATCCCAGACTCCACAGAATTGGGAGAAGATCTATGGACTAGAGTGCACTTATTGGTATTCTATTATAAACATATTGTGATTCAAGCAATGGAAGAAATTACAACATTAATGTGGAGCCAGTGGCAACTGGATGCTCTGGGGGCAGGGAGAGGGAAAAGCTGTTGTAATACAGGGGCTTTATTGGGACTTGGTAATTATCCTGAGTGACATTGCGATGACAGATATAGGCATTTTATATCATCATATAACATGCATAACTGTGTGGGAGAGAGTGGGGTCTACATTGTGAACTATCGTCCATGCTTGATGTCAAAGCCCCATGATGTATATATCCACTGCAGGTGATATGCCACACTAATGAAGGATGTTTATATGGGAGTTTCTGGGAGGTGGGGCATATGGGAATCCTTATAATTTTTGTGTAACATTTATGTAATCTAAGTATTTTTTTAAAATATATTTAAAAAAAAAGAATTGAAAGAAAAATACTTGGGTTTGTTGTCTTCTCACAGAATACACAAGATGTGCTGTGCTGGGCCATCTAGCCAGTTATACTCCTGTTTGAAGATATTCTGCTTGGAAACACTGCCTGGTGAGCAAGCTGCCTGGTGAGTGAAACAAAATGCCTGAGCATTCCTTGTGTTGGAAAAAGGACAGTATCCCTGTGGACAACAGTGCATACATCAGAAACCACCATGGTGATCTGTGGCATTGGGATTGCCAGGGATTTGGGGGTTGGTCCAGAGAATGGCATGAAGATCTGATGGTTGACCAGGGGTGTGACCAGGACCCCTGGATCAAACCTGGATCCAATTTATTCTTACCCAGTCCCTCCCTCTTTACTTCAGGTGGTGTATTGTTGAAGAAAGTGTTGCAGCCCTACTCCTACTCCCTCAGCAGAAACCCACAGCTCTAGGAAGATATATGCTCCTCCCTCCCTTCTCCCTGGAATCCACAACTTTAAGAAGATAAGGGCTCCTCCTCCCCTTTCAACTGAAATCTACAACTTTAAGAAGATAACAACTCCTCTCCTCCCTAACGCCCTCTGCTTTAGGAAGATAAGTGAAAAACACATTTCTGTTTCTGTAAACCCTGCCTGCCCACTTGCTTAGGAATTTGCCCATGTAAAGTCCCTATATAAACTCATGAAAGTCAAAACTCAGGGCTCAGACTTTGGGGACTGGATTTTCCTCTGAGCCTGTGCCAAGAGTGCTGCTTGGGTTTCTCATCATTTAAGTTTTGTCTGCTGCAACATTTGGTTTCCTGACCAGGAAACTCAACCTAGCAGGCCCATTGTGCCTCTGGCTTGGGGCTGATGGGCACAGCCAATGGCAATCTCTGAGCAAATGAACTAGGTGCCACCCATCCTCTTAATGGGACCTCCTTCTGAGGCAATCCCCATTGGCTACATCCCCACATCCTGGCCAGACTCAGTGGGGAGGCAGACTGAACAGTGCCAGAAGAACCCCGGAAAGGTTAGGCCCCGGGTGCCAAGTCCTCAGTCAGGCCAATCTCTGGAGGAAGGAGAGACTGATCACCTCAACTTCTTGAATATTGAGATCCCAGGATAGGGCAGAGCCTGTGGGAGGGACGGCATGATCTCAGAGTGATTGTGAGAGTGAGTGAGTATGTCAGAGGCTTGCATCTGTTATTCCAGTCTGTGACTCCACAGCCTGTGCTACAGAGTCTGACTGGGCCCTAACGTGTTTTCTGTGGCTATGTCATATGGCATAATGGACAACCCAAACTCTGCCTGGGTTCCTTTGCTAAGATGAGCCAAAGTTCTCACAAGAGACACAGACAGGCAGGCATCTGAGTGGCCTCACAAGAGGCAGCACCTTCCTTTGTCTGTCTTGCAACTCTGATGCAGGGTGTGGGCTTATCACTGTTAATCCCTGTGGGAGGTTTTGTGTAACTGCTGAATGATTGTGTGTGAGTTAGGATGACAGAGGCTTGCCTCTGTTATTACAGGCTGTGACTGCACAGCCTGTGCTATAGTTTCTGACTGGGCCCTAACCTGTTTTCTGCAGCTACATTATATGGCATAATGGCCAACCCAAACTGCCCAGGTGCCTTAGCTAAGATGAGCCAAAATTCTCATGAGAGATGTGGACAGGTGGGCATCTGAGTGGCCTCAGAAGAGGAAACACTTTCCTTTATCTGTCTTGAACCACTGACTCATGGTATGGGCTCATCACAGTCAAAACCCACTGTCTTAGACTGCATGCTCAAGAATTTTAAAAATGGTTTTTCTGGAGATTATGGCATCTGGACAGACCCCGGCACCCTCCAAACCTTATGTGAATTAGAGAGGCCCACTTTTGGTTTTGACTGGCCCTCAGAAGGGTCTGTGCAGTGTGGCTGGTGGTCACAGGAAATCCCAGCCACCCTGATCAGTTTCCTTACATTGACTCTTGGTTAGAAATTGCCCAGAATCTGTCCCCCTTATGTTCAATTTTGTGTTAGAAAAAAGGGACAGAGCAGGATATCAGTTGCACAAGGAATGGGGCCCCAGAACTGGTCAATCATCAAGGATCCACAGAAGACTCACCAACCCCACCATACACTCCAATCACTCTAGCCTCCCCCACTCCTAGCCCAGAAGCACAGGCAGATATCCCAGTAACACACCCACCTTTATTCCCTCTGGGACAATTGACCCCCTGTGGAGAAAGCCCTGGAACCCAATAGCAAGGAGACTCTGGTTGGTGCAACCCATATTACAGATGCTCCTCCATGAGATGCAGGGTCCAGCCCAGATAAATGAGGATGGGACCATCTGTCTTGTGAGGCCTGTTTTGTACTACCAGCCCTTTACAACAACAGACCTCTTAAACTGGAAACACCATACCCCTTCCTACTCATAAAAGCCCCAGGCCCTTATTGATCTCATGGAATCCATTTTCCAAACCCATCATTGCACTTGGGATGACTGCCACCAACTTCTCCTGACTTTGCTTAATATGGAGGAGAGATAAGTGATTCTGATGAAAGCCCAAAAGTGGCTACAGAAGCAGGCCTCTGCTGGCATCTTGAACCCAGAAGATTGAGCATGAGAGGTGGTGCCTGAGGCCCAGATGAACTGGGAGTTCAAAATTGATCATGGATGGATTGCAGTTCAGCAATATCAGGAAGCATTCCTTCGAGGGGTCTGAGAAGGGGCAAAATGACCCACAAACATGAAAAAGAATTTATTCACTTAAAAGCCCAAAGAATCTCTGAGAGATTTCTATGAACAACTTTAGGAGTTTTCAGAATCTACAGCCCTTTTGACCCAGAAGCTTCGGAAAACCAGAGAATGATCAATGCTGCCTTTGTTGCACAGGCAGCATCAGACATTAAAAGAAAGCTCCATAAATTAGAAATATTCATGGGAATGAACATCTCTCAACTCCCTGAGGTCACCAATAAAGTGTTCATCAATTGAGACAAAGTCACTGAACATAAAGCAAATGAAACATCAAACCTCCCTACTGGCAGCAGCCTTGGGAAATCCTGACCATACCTGATGAGGAGGGCAACCTCAAAAAGGGGGAAAAGCACCAAGAGGGTGCCCCTGGCAAGAGACCAATGTACCTACTGCAAAGGAATTGGACACTGGAGAAATGAGTGTCCCCAAAAGAATCAGGCACATGGAGGGAACATCCCCAAAAAGAAATATTGTTCTGAACACCAAGACCATCTGATCAGGCTGGCAGGACTCAACTCCAAATAAGCGTGACTGGGTTCACTGGAACTTGGTCCCCATGAGCCCATGGTCAAACTACAAGTCAAGGGCCAGTCAATGACTTTCAGTGTAGACCCTGGAACTGAACATTCTGTAGTCACAATCCCCATTACCCCCTTTAGTGGAAAAACTGCTAATATCATAAGAGCAACTGGAGACCAGTCAAGACAATGGCCTTTTCCCAGTCAAGAACTTGTCAGCTTGGTGGCCATGAAGTAACTCATGAATTTCTGTACCTGCCTGAAAGTCTGGTTTCCCTACTTGGTAGAGACCTTTTAACCAAACTGGGAGCCCATATTACCTTCAAACCTGAGGGGCCAGCAAGCTTAAGCCTCAGGACCAGTCTCACTCTCCTCATCACAGTACTCTGAATTGAGGAATGGAGACTTCATGCAGAAGAAAATTCAAGTCAGAATTAGGAAAAATTGCTGGAACTTTCCCCCCAGGTTTGGGCAGAAAGAAACCCATCAGGAATGGCATGGAACCATGCACCTATCATCATTGACCTGAACCTGGAGTGGTCCCAGTCTGGCAGAGGCAGTATCTGATCTCCCATGAAGCAAAATTGGGCATGGTCAAACACATAGATCACCTGCAAAAAGAGGGCAACCTGATCAAGTGTCAGTCACCCTGTAGCACCCCATTTTTTACCAGTAAAGAAGCCAGATGGGACAGGATATCGACCAGTCCAGGATCTACAAGCCATCAACAACACCACTCTCACCTTACATCAGGTTGTTCCCAAACCATACACTTTGCTAGGACAGTTGCCACCTGAAGCCACCTGGCTCACTTGCTTGGACCTGAAAGATGCTTTTTTCTGCTTGCAGCTGGCCCCCTGAGCCAGCCTCTGTTTCCCCTTGAGTGGGAAGATCCCAGAACCCAGCAGTAAACTCAGCTAACCTGGACTTGGCTCCTTCAAGGCTTCAAAAACTCTCCTACACTTTTTGGGGAAGACTTGGCAGCATATCTGGCCACCTACCCCTGGGAGGACTGCATGTATGCCCTCTTGCAATATGTAGAAGACTTTCTACTTGCCAGGGAGATGGAAGAGGACTTCTGGAGAGGGAACCAAACTCTCCTACAACTTCTAACTCAGACTGGGTACAAAGTGTCTTGGAGAAAAGCCCAAATCTGTAAACAGCAGTTCAAGTACCTGGGGTTCAGCATCACACAAGGGCACCAGATGCCCAAACCAGAATGAAAGAAAGTAATCTGCACCGTCCCTACCCCCAACACAAAAAGAAAGCTTCATGAGTTCCCTGGGGCTGTGGGGTTCTGTCACATCTGGATTCCCAGGTTTGCAGCCAAGGCCAAACACCTCTATGAAATTCTGACAGGTCCAGAAAAGGATTCCTTCAACTGAGGGGAGCTCAACTGAGGGCCTTTCAATACATCAAAAGATAACTTGGCTAAACCCCTGCCTTGGGGATCCCAGATGTAACTCAAACCTTCAACCTGCTCATGCATGAAAAGAACAAGGTAGCACTGGGAGTCCTCACACAAACAGTCAGCCCCTGGCAAAGGCCATCACTTACCTCTCCAAGCAGCTGGACCCTGTGGTTGCAGGATGGCTGCCCTGCCTGAAAGCCCTGGTGGCAACTGTAACCCTCATCAAAGAATCCAACAAATTAACCCTCTGACAGGTTATTTGTGTCATGGTGCCACATGCAGTCACTGCCTTAATGAACTCACATGGACACTGGTGGATATTTAACTCCCGGCTTGCACATTAACAAGGTTTACTCTGTGACAACCCCAGAGTAACAATAGAAAGACTGTGCAGACTAAACTCCACCACCTTCTTGCCAGACAAAGAAGGGATTTCTGAACATGATTGTGTTGAAATAACCGAGGAAGTTTATGCCAGTCACCCTGACCTCAAGACAAACCACTCCCTTCCCTGAATCAGACATTATGTACAGATGGGATCAGTCTTGTTATAAACAGGGAGAAGCTTGCTGGATATGCAGTCACCTCTGCTGAACAGGTGGTGGAAGCAGCATCTCTACTCTGGGGATGGTCTGCACAATGGGCAGAACTCTGGGCACTGGTTCAAGGCTGGCAGTTAGCCGCTGGGCAGGCAGTAAACATTTATATTGACTCTCAATATTTATTCACTGCTGTTCATATCCATGGAGCAATTTATAAAGAAAGAGGCCTCTTAATTGCAGGGGAAAAGGAAATAAAAACTAAGAAGAAATCCTTTAACTATTAGAAGCAATCTAGAAACCAGAGAGAGTTGCCATGATCCACTGCAGGGGACATCAGAAAGGAATGGATATGGTCACTCTAGGAAACATCTAGCCCACAAAGAAGCTCAGCAAGTGGCTGAAGGAAGCCATGGAATATGAGTCCCAGAACTGACATCACAGCTGTCTCTCTTAGGACAAGAAACTAATCAACTAAACTATACCTGGGAAGAGCAGGAATAGGCCAAGGGAGTAGGAGGAAGCCAAATCCCTGAAGAAACTTGACTGCTCCTGGATAACCAGATTTTCATCCTTAAAGGAGCTGCTCATGCCCTCATCCAGCAGGACCACCAACTCATCCACATGGGGAAAACTGCACTAGAAGACTTACTCAGGAGATACTACTAGATAGCCCATTTGGCTTCCCTCTTTGTCACCATCAGCAGTCAGTGCCAAGTTTGTGACAAAAACAATGCTCTGCAGGGCCCTTGAGCTCTGGCTGGCATCCAGCACATGGGGACAGCTCCTTTTGAAGATCTCAGAATTTCACAGAAGTGAAACCAAGTCGGTGGTAAAAATATCTGTTAGTGATGATATTCACCTTTTCAAGATGGGTCGAAGCTTTCCCCACTCACACCAAAAAGGCAAGAGATGTAACTAAGGCTTTACTCAGAAAAATCATTCCCTGACATGAGCTGCCTCTGTCTATTGGAAGTGACAATGGCTCAGCTTATGTGGCTGATGTAGTCCAAGAACTGATGAAAAGGTTGGGGATCAAGTGGAAACTCCATACTGCTTACAGGCCTCAGAATTCAGGGAAACTTGAATGCATAAACTGAACCCTCAAAGCCACTCTAGCCAAATTCTGCAAAGAAACAATACTCCCCTTGGTAGACTTACTTCCCTTAACCCTTCTCTGAGTTAGGTACACCTCAGGACCCATGGGCTTTTCACCCTTTGAAATTCTATTTGGATGGCCACCCCCAAGTATCT
The DNA here is from genome assembly GCA_029593785.1 of Cabassous unicinctus. Taxonomy (NCBI): domain Eukaryota; kingdom Metazoa; phylum Chordata; class Mammalia; order Cingulata; family Chlamyphoridae; genus Cabassous; species Cabassous unicinctus. The sequence continues at coordinate 14,253 of JAQZBX010029052.1, forward strand.
GGGCCTTCAAAGGAAATCTCAAAATTCTGGTGGAGCTTAGTCAATATTCCATTCTCTGGCAGCTGGGGAAAATTCTAGCCCAAATACATGGAACTGTCTTGTCCTGAAACCTCATCCCACTGGGACACCTGGTTCACCCACACCAGCCAGGGGACCTAGTCTGGGTCAAAGATGGGAAAAAACAAACCCTTCAGACTTCCTGGACAGGTCCACATACTGTGATCCTTGTAACTCCTACTGCTATTAAAGTTGCAGGCATCACCCATTGGATCCATCATTCCAGGGTCAAGAAGGCACACCCTGATAAAGAACAGGACAGCTGGACAGCCCAACCCATACCTGGCCACCCCTTGAGTGTATGAGTCACCCAGGATCTCCAAACACTGACCTCATCAAATGCCTGCTGGGCAGACCCCTTGTCCTGATGGATCATGTGCTTATATGGCCTACTCACCCTGTTATTCAGAGTTGGACTAGCTACTGTAGCTCCTGCAGACTAGACTATAGTGAATAAAGCTTTAATTGCAATAGCATATTGGTGTATAATAGGATGTTTCAGTGCCTTGATTTGCTTATCCTTTTCTTCCTTGCCCCTTCCCTAGGAGTCAATAATCACCTCCAAAACCAACAGCAGCTGTAAGTCAGTCAAAGTTGGGGGAAAAAATACATGCTGAATTCTGCAGTCCAATTCTCATCAGGTGCAACCTCAGCTTTTGTAATATTTGACACTTGCAGAACAATCCCAGGTCATGCTCCTTACACATTGTTAGTTGCCCTGTACCCCCATGCCCCCATTCCTGCCCCCGGGAAAGGATGTAAAGGCTGCAACTTTGGAAGTTATGACAAATATCTCTGCAAAGACCCCAACAAGAGTGGGTGGTTCTGCTGCTCTTGGAGCTTCCTGGTAGGTGCCACTGCTCCCTGGAAGGGGGTCCCACCAACTTCTCCATATCTCCTACAGAAAAAACCCAGTCTAGCAGGGCATAACACAGAAACCTGTGACCTTGTAAAACCCACCTTATTCAACATAACCACTGGATCAGAAAATACCTTTTTAAAGGCCCAAACAGAACTAAAACTAGGAACCAGAATATGCGACCCAGTGGGGCCGGACCCGGGGGAACTCATAATAGTCCAACTGATCCTGGTAACCCAATCGCCAGAGAAAACCCTGGTTAAAAATATCAGTAAAGCTTCCCAGACACTAAAAGCCAAAATAATAATAGCCCCCCACAACATTCTTTTGAACCAATTTTGAAATTTCCACCAACTCTTAAATAAATCCCAGCCTGACATAGCTGCATCCTGCTGGCTATGTACTTCCTCAAGCCTAACCATCTTCCCCATACTTGTCCCATGGATCATAACCCTCCTGACCCATGACAGCTCTGTGGTGGGAACCAGGTCCCTCCCAGTCCACATAACCAACCCCCAGGAAAGCAAGCTAACTGTAAAAACATAACTACCAGTTCCCCTTCAACTATTCTCCCTCTTGGAAAGGCTAACTGTAACACCAACCTCCCACTCAATGAGTCTAACTGATGTGCTGCAAACTCCATCATCAGGGTCTGTGGCACCAATGCCTACCAATGTCTACTGCAGGATGGCCAGGGTATCTGTTACCTGGCTTCACAGTGCCATCACTTTCAGTGTATGGAGAAGAATTGCCTGGAGAGCTCTCCAGAACCTAATGGGCAACACAGGCAATTCCCCTACTCTTAGGACTAGGAGTAGTCAGAAGTGTAGCAATAGCAGGGGCCTTACTTATTCTTGGTCAGGAGGGCATACAAACCCTAGCACAGGAGACTGTGAATGACCTTGAAGAAATATTGGGGGGTCTTAATGGGTTGCAAGACCAGATAGACCCATTAGCAGAAGTAGTTTTACAAAACAGGAGAGGATTAGCCTTGCTCACTACAGGTTCAGGAGGAATTTGCCAGGCTGGGAGAAGAATGTAGTTTCTATGCAAATTCCTCAGGGATATTTACGGACAAGGTAGCTCTGCTAAAAGAATGAGCCAAAGACTGCTTAAACCATGCATAACAGGCATCTGCTAATGTGAACTACAGTATCTCCTTTCCTGTACTTTGACATTCATGCCAGTAATAGCCTCAGTCTTTTTCCTTTTAATTTTTGGGCCATGAATTCTACAGGACCTAACTCAGTACATCACTTCCTGCCTAAACACCTTAAAACACCAAGTGATGTCCCATGTTAAGTATCAGCACTTGGGGACTATAGAAAAATTCCCATGTTAGCAGATGATGCCACATAAGGAATTATAAGGACATCAAAGGGGGAAATGATGAAGAAAGTGCTGCAGCCCTACTCCTACCCCCTCAGCAGAAACCCACAGCTCTAGGAAGATATGCACTCTTCCTCCCCATCTCCCTGGAATCCACAACTTTAGGAAGATAAGGCCTCCTCCTACCCTTTCAACTGAAATCAACAACTTTAAGAAGATAATGATTCCTCTCCTCCCTAAGGCCCTCTGCTTTAGGAAGATAAGCTAAACTCACACATCTGTTTTTGTAAACCCTGCCTGCCCACTTGCTTAGGAATTTGCCCATGTAAAGTCCCTATATAAACTCATGAAAGTCAAAACTCTGGGCTCAGACTTTGGGGACTGGATTCTCCTCTGAGCCTGTGCATAATAGAATTTTGTTCCTCCACCTCTCTGAATGCCACTTGAGTTTCCTATCATGTTTCATCTGCCACAGCATAATTACCACATCACTCCCATATAGAATAAAGAACCTCCTCATGTGCCATCAATTACAATGAAAAGATTCCTGACTTTCCTAGTTCCATGCCTATCTCCTTGTAACACTCCAATCTTTCCAGCAGTAAAGGCTTGTAGGGTTTTACCACCTGGGGGAAGTAATGAACAATACAGCCCCCAGAGTAGCCCCATTCATGTCTTGTCAGTGTCAGGGCTTCTCTAGACCCCTTAACTCTGTACCTTGCAGCTTTCCAGGGATTTACCTGGAGGACTGACGCTGGAGGGTCCTGTGTGAAGTTTCTGCCATGGACAGACACTGGGAACTTTGCTTGCAGGTGATTCTAAAGTCAACTCTTTCCCTAAGCTAAGTGCATAGAAGCCTGTCTTCTGTGCTAATCTGTTCTTGCTTTAACTTTGTTACTCTGCTTGTGCTTAGGGACTCATAAATCAGAGATGGGTTTCACATGTTACAAATTGGATAATGATGAAAGGTAACCCCCCAAAAAGAGTCTTGAAATGTGAATACTATCTTGCATTTGAATTTAATGTATGAAAGAAATAAAAAGTAGAATTAATTAAACTGTGGGGAAAGCAGAAAAACTTAAAATTTTTACTAATAAAATTGTTTTAGTTACTTAATGAATGAAAGTGCTCAAATTGTTTTTAAGTGGAAACTTACTAGAAACTGTAACTAAGAGTTAAGGTCATTATATAGATGCCTTTATATTATAAAACAGCAGAAGGATAGTTACTGAAATTGTGGTAACTGGGTGGTATAACTAGCTTCACCTACCCCTTAGTCTTCAGCTATTATGATAGTAAGTATAAACTGAGTTTGCATTTGTTTATGGTTACTTCAAGTCTAGTCTTGCCCATTGCCTTTGCTTATGGTTATTTCATAACAGCTTCAGCCCCATATGGCTCAGTGGAAAACAAACTTGAGAAACCTCAGCATCTTGTTCTTTAACTGGAATTAGTGACCTTGCTTTCTCTTGTGGCTCCTAGTGTGGACTAAATTATTGCCTGGTGGAATTCTCAGCCTTTGGGTCTCGATGTCCCCTCTTCCAGTCCAGTGGCTGCTGGAGTCCTGTTATCTCCTAAGCCTGGAGAGGCAGGCCTCCCACACCTAGTGTTAAAATTCCTAAAAGAAGCAATTCATGAGAGAAACCAGTTTCCCTGCAGCTTCAACAAATTCAGTGAGTATATACTGGAATTAGTCTTGCTCATCCAAGGTCTGCCAAAGTCAAAATGGGAAATAATCAAAGCTCTCAAATAAAGGAAAGTGTTATAAACAGTATTTTATAAAGAAATTATGGTAAAGAAGGAAATATAGAACTGCCCTCTCTTACATGGATAAAGTAATTTTCATTGGTTACCAGCTGTAAATTAATAAGCTTATTTAAAGGTAAGGTAACTAGTCTATGTGGTTATGGTTAATTATAAAAAGTTTGTAGAAGCATCTTCTAAACTGAGGCATTTAAAAGAATAATTCCAAAAAGCCATTATTTATTAGAAACCTAAATTAATATTAATAGCAAAAAGTAACTTCATAGCAGGAAAACCTGTGAGAAGGTACCTCAATCTCCATGTTAAAATCATGGTAAGGAAGGCTAACCTGAATTCTCTTGGGAATTTTCAGTTTTTCATAAAATAATTGAAAAAATAGTTTATCATTTACTTCTAAAGTAAAATGCTTGTGTAATTAACATCATCATGGTAAAGGTGTAGAAGTAAAAAACAAAGTACTAAAATTGTTAAGTTCATTTGATATGTCACATACTGAATTGGAAATGTTTAGGAAATGTATAAAAATCAAGAGATAGACTTAAGTATTGTCAAACACTCTTGTACATTCAAACCAGGCCTTCAATATACTGACTTTGGCCTCTTTATTTGAGTTATTGGCCAGGTTGGTCACTGACCCTTAAAACAATAAGGGTACCTACTACATCTCTGGTTGTGCTCCTGAAGTGGACGGAGACTATGTTGCAGTGTCAAACTCCTGCAGCATCCAGCAATGGTTCAATATGGCCAGATGAACAATATTCAGTATTCATTGCCACCAGGCTGCCTGTGCTTCACAAGGCTGGTGAAATAATGGAGCCTAACTTCCTAGCCTCTCTCTAGGGTCAAATGGTGCTGCAGCATGCTGGTTGCATGAAGGACATGTCAAGTGGAGCAATGATTACCAGTGTGATGTAAGTAGAACTTAAACAATTAGGAAGATGCTGTTGGCTTAGGTTGGCACTCCACAGCTCTCTCACAAAAAACATCTGAGAAGGGACAAAATCCTACCCCAGTGAGCTGTTTTGGGAACCCACACAGCAGGCTTCAGTTCACTGATCTGGAGGGAACTGGACAAAGAGATAAGAGGTCAAGGGAAAACTGAGTTTTTTTGCCTCTGTGGCTGGAAATGGTGGGCAGCTAAGTCCCACCATCATGACAAAAATCCTCTGTGAACACCCTGATTCCCACCAACAAAAGAGAGGTAGGGAGCATTATCTGGGAGGAAGAGAGTTTGTTGAAGGGTTAAGAGGGGTTTCCTTTCTGTGGTTTTAGGTACCTGGGTACCCTTTGAACTTTGGGGAGCATACCAGCCAGCACTAAGTTGGCCCCAGGAAGAGGGGGGAGGGGAATCTGCTCAGGGAGCCTGATAGACCCAGCCTCCCTGGGAGAGATCAATTTGGGTGGGGTGAGGGTGGAAACAGGCAACTGGCTAATCCTGGCCCACTGAAAAATATCAAAATTCCAACTCCCCTAAGGGAGGTGGGTGGTAGACAGCATCAATAATATTTCAAGGGCCTATTTAGATTCCCCTGGGAGGAGGGGTCTCGGAGAGGGTCAAGAGTGTTTCTTTGTGGTGAGTAAGGCACTCCAACGTGATCAGGAGAGCATAGGGGGTATCTATTCACACAGGCTGTCATTCCCAACTACCCTGGAAGAGAAAGAAATCAGAATAGAAAAGGATCTGGGACAGAGAGATGTCTAATCAGCAGGAATCTGGCTAACTGCAAAGATTCTAACTTGCCCAAGGGATATTTAGTGTGCTCACTAAAACCTGGTCCAAAATCTACAGAGGGCAAGGTGCAGGATAAATGATGAACACTGGCAGCCTGAGAAGCTCTTTAGGAGACTAAGAGGGAAAGCTGTTTTTTCTTGGTTTGCTTTTTTTTTGTTTTTGTTCTTTGTTTTCATTTTTTATCCACTTTCTTTCCCCCATTAATCTTTTTTAATTAGTTGTCTTCTTTGTTGTGTTTCCCCTTCCTTTATTTCCTTTTTTTAATTTACCAATTTTGTCTACCTATGCAATTTATTTTCTTTCCTTTAATTTTCTATCTTTTCTTTTCTCTTGTTATTCCTTAAACTCCCCCACTTTTTGTATGGTTTTCAATTTTTCCTGTCTGTATTTCTCTCTCCTTTTTTCTGTTTTCTTTCTTTTTACTTTTTTTCTATTTGGCTTTTCTTTTCTCTTTCCCTCTCTTATCATCATTCTGGCCCTTTAATTCATCCTGTATATTTTTCTGTATTTGGTTTCTCATCTCATTTTTGTACTCCACTTTTTTTATACTCATTCCTCTGCACTACTTACATGAGTTAATTATTCATTTTCCTAAGTCTTATACACTTCAACTTGTACTTTTTACTATTATTATTACTATTATCCTTTTTTTCTTCTTACCTCTTTCTTTTTCTCCTACACTATTTTTTTTTTCCTTAGGGAACATAGACAACAGCAAGGAAATGGAATAAGAGGAATGAAATGTCAAACAGAAAACATACCACACAAACAAAAATAACAAAATTGAACCCTACATTAGAAAGGGAAGCTAATCAACTGAACAAACACATCAAGAAAAACTCATATACACAAACAAAAAATTACAACCTATACTAAGAAACAGGAAGACATGGTGTTACAGTTGGGCAGTTTGATGTAATTATGCATTCCAAAAATATAATTGGATCATGCTTCTAAACTGATCTGTAAATCTGGGCATGATTGAGTTATGATTAGGGCATTGACTGGACCACGTCAGTAAGGCATTGAGCCCCATCCCGTGGTGGGTGGGGAATCAAATATAAAAGACATGGCAAGAACAGAGTTGAAGCCGTCTTTTGAGAAGAAGTTTTGATGTTGGAAAGAAGGCCCCAGGAGAAGAGAAGCAAGCCATTCACCTGATCGCCTACAGCTAACCTTGTAGAGGAAACAGGATCTAAGCCTGTAGAGAAACACAGCCCCATGAAGAGTGGAACCCAAGAAGCCTGAACCCTGGCAAATGCCAGCAGCTGTCTTGATCTAACACGTAGCAATGAACTGTGGTGAAAGAGGAAACTTAACGCTTTATGGCCTGGTAATTGTGGACTTCTAACCCAAATAAATACCCTTTATAAAGACCAACCCAGTTTTGGTATTTCACATTACCACCCCTTTGACTGACTAATACACATGGTCTAGTCAAATGAACCAACTAAAAAACAGGAGGAGATGCAAAACATGGGAAAACTAATCAGATATGTCCAAACAAATATAATGAAACAACTTAATGAAGTGAAGGAAGAGATTAAATTATATTAAAATGGCACTGGGAGAACATACTGAAGAAATTGTAAATATACATAAAATGATAACAGATATGTTGGTGATGAATGACACAATACAAGAAATAAAAAATACACTGGAAGTGCATAACAGCAGATATAAACATGCAGAGGAAAGAATCAGTGATGTGGAAGACAGTACAGCTGAAATCAGATTGCAGAACAGATATCTAAAGAGAGGAAATTCAGGAGGGACTCAGGGATTTGAATTGCAGCATGTCTTGCTTAAACATACACATTATACACATCCCAGAGGGAGAAGGGAAAGGGAAAACTTCCCAACACCTTTGAAGGACATGAACCTACATTTTCAGGAAGTGCAGTGCACTCAAAACAGTATAAATCCTAAAAGGCCTACTGCAAGATATGTCAAATTGGTTGAATTCTCCATTGCCTATGACAAACAGAGCATACTAAAAGCAGCAGGAAAAGAGAACCATCACATACAAGGGAAGCTTGATAAGATTAAGTGCTGATTTCTCATCGGAAATCATGGAGGAAAGAAGGCTGTGTTATGACATTGTCAAGGTGCTAAAATATAAAGTTCCAGCCAAGAATTATCTAGCCAGAAAAACAGGCATTCAAACTGAGGGAGAGTTGTTCAAAATAGCCACAGATAAACAGAAAATAAGAGAGTATGTCAATACTGTGTTTCAAGAAATAATAAAAGGAGAGGCAAGATGGCAGCAGTTTAGGAGGGTATTCACTGACTAGCTCTCTGGGGACAGCCAATTGTGGACACGGTCCTGCGCAAGGATCTGTGCTGAGGATGCACGGAGTAAGAAGCTTGGGTCATCTAGCAGAGGGCAAATGGATGGTGTGGAGTGATCGGTGGAGATTCGTGACTTTTGAGCCTGCCTATGGTGGTTAACACAGATGGCTGAGCACCCCCCCCAAGGGAAAACAGAGAGTTGGAGCCGTGACACATGCACATGCAACTCCCACTCCTGGTGTGAGTGAGCATACTCTGAGGGAGGGAGGGCTCTGAAAAAAGGTGGAGAAGGGTTTAACTTCTGTGGAATTGGCTGCCTGGACCCCCTCAAATCTTTGGGGAGCAGATAGGCTGGCTTGAAACAGCACCAGGCTGAGGGGAGATGTAAAACTGCTGAGGAAACCTGATTTATCCAGCAGCCTGCTGACACTGAGGCCTGGCCCCTGAGGGGGTGGAGTCAGCTAATTTTATCACTCTGCACTGACAAACATCAGAACTTCAGCTCCACTGGGGAGGCCAGGAAGTGCGAAGGGCTTGATTAGATTCCACAATCCTATTTAGGGTCCCTCAGTGAATGGGACATATTTTGGGTGTCTTATATCACCAAAAAAAAAAAAAAAGGAAAAAGAAAACTGTCACTTTAAAAAATGAATGCCTGTTCTTAATTTAGTTTAATATGGAAAATCTGCCTCAAAAACTGCGGATAGAACCGTGCAGGGAAATTGATAAATGCAAGCAGGCTGAGAGGATCTGCAAGGACCCTAGAAGGAACACTTATTCCTTCGCTTTGTTTGACTGCTTGCTTGTGTGGTTGTTTGGTTTTTATCTGTTTATTTGTTGTCTCTTGCTTTTCTTTCCTCTTTCCTCCCCCCTTTCTGTTTTCCTTCATTTTTTTAAAATTAGGTGCTGCTAGCTTACCTATTCTTTGCTGTGCTTCTTCTTCAGGGATTTCCCATTCTCTGTCTATATTGATATTGTATCCCAAGGTATCTCTTATCCTTTCTTCATCTCTCTGCCTTCTGCTTTCTGTTGTGGTTCTTAGACACCATGCTTTTTCATTAGGCCACAACTAAAGGATATCCATTTCTATTCTATCAATTTTGTTTTCTTCTTTTTTTTATTAATATTAGCTTTTTACTTTTAGCCCTTTCATTACTCTTTCTCTCCCTCCTCATCATTCTAGCCTTCTACATCATTATATATATATATTCCTCTATTTGGTTTCCCAGTCCATTGTAGGTACTCCCCTTTTTTTCCCTATTACTCTACACTGCCTACACAAGTTAAATATTCATTTCACTAAGTCCTATTTGGACCCTCTTCTAACTTGTGTCAATATTACTACTATCCTTCTTCCTTTCTCACGTCTTTCAATTCCTCTGGCATTAATTTTTTGCCTTCAAGGTAACATAGAAAGAAGCAAGGAAACAAAATAAGAAGAAAAAGTGTCAAACAGAAAACTTAAAACACAGAAAGAACCACCAGCTAAATAAAACTCTACAGCAGAGAGAGGAACTAATCAACTGAATAAACCCAGTAAGATAAAATGATGAATAGAGGGCAACAAAAAATTACAAACCACACTGAGAAACAGGAAGACATGGACCACTCCATTGAAAAAACTAAAAACCAGGTCTACATGCAGAACATAAAACAACTAATCAAAGATTCCCAAACAAATATCATGAACCAACTTAATGAAGTGAAGGAAGAGATTAAAGATATAAAGAAGACACTGGGAGAACATACTGAAGAAATTGTAAACATGCAAAAAAAGATACCGGATATGATGGTGATCAATGGCACAACCCAAGAAATCAAAAAGATGCTGGATTCACATTAAAGCAGATTTGAACAAGCATGAGAAAGAATTAGTGATGTTGAAGACAGTACAGGTGAAATCAAGCAGATAGCAGAACAGATAGACAAAAAAATAAAAAAATAAAAATCCAGCAGGGACTCAGGGATTTAACTGAAAACACAAAATGCACAAACATATGCATTATGGGTATCCCAGAAGGAAAAGAGAAGGGAAAGGGAAGAGAAGGAGTGATGAAGAAAATAATGGCTGAAAAGTTCCCAACCCTATTGAGAGAGATGGATGTGCAGATAAAGGAAGCAAAGCACACCCCAAACAATATAAATCCCAACAGTCCAACTCCAAGACATATACTTGTCAAAATGTCCAATGATCAAGACAAAGAGAAAATACTCAAGGCAGCAAGAGAAAAGAGAACCATCACATACAAGGGAAGCACAATAAGATTAAGTGCTGATTTCACATTTGAAACCATGGAGGTGAGAAGACTGTGGTATGACATACTCAAAGTACTAAAAGAAAAATACTTCCAGCCACGAATTCTCTATCCAACAAAACTGGCATTCAAAAATGATGGATAGTTAAAATATTCACAGATAAACAGAAATTAAGAGAGTATATCAATAAGAAACTGGCACATCAAGAAATACTAAAGCAATTTCTACAAGTTGAAAGGAAAAATCAAGGGAGAGAGAGTTGGAGGAGAGTTTAAAAACATCTAAAAAGAAAAATAAAACAGAAATAAAACAACATATGACATACATTAATCCAAAGAAAATATGGCTGAAGTGAGAAATTCTTTGTGAGTAATAATACTGAATGTTACTGGATTAAATTCACCACTCAAGAGACACAGATTGACAGAATGGATAACAAAGTATGATCCATCTACAGGCTGTCTACACGAAACCAACCTTCGACCCAGGGATTGAAGGAGGCTGAAAGTAATAGACTGAAACTGAAAACAATTTTACAAGCAAACCATAGCCAAAAAAGCAGAGGAGTAGCTATTCTAATATCAGACAAAATAGACTTTCAATGCAAAACTATTGTAAGAGACAAAGATGGACACTATATATTAGTAAAAGTGGTAATCTCTCAAGAACAGAGAACAATCATAAACATTTATGCACCCAATTGGGGTGCCTCAAAATACATGAGGCAAATTCTGGAAAAGCTAAGTGGAGAAATAAATGCCTCTACAATTACAGTAGGGGACTTTAATACACCATTATTATCATTAGACAGAGCATCTAGACAGAGAATCAACAAAGAAACAAAGACTCTCAACAATACATTAGTGGACCTGGACTTAATAGACATATACAGAACAATATACCCAAATACAGCAGAATTTACATTCTTCTCGAGTGAACATGTATCATACTCCAAGATAGACCACATGCTAGGCCACAGAAAAACTCTCAATGAATTCAGAAAGATTGAGATTATACAAAGTAATTTCTATGATCAAAATGGAATGAAATTGGAAATCTTTAAAGGCCAGAGCACCAGGTTAGGCACAAGGATATGGAAGTTAAACAACAGACTCTTAGACAAAGAGTGGGTGATGGAGGAATTCTCAAAAGAACTCTGTAACTACGTTGAAACTAACGGAAATGACAACAGAGCATATCAAAACCTATCGGATGCAGTGAAAGCTGTCCTGAGGGGGAAGTTCAGAGCCATAAATACATATATTAAAAAAGAAGAAAGAGCTAAAATTGAAGACCTAACTGCACACTTGGAGGAATTGGTAGAAAACAAGCTAAACCTAAAGGAAGTAGAAAAAAGGAAATAACAAAGATTAGAGCAGAACTAAATGAAATAGAGCATAAGAAAGCAATAGAAAAAAATAAACAAAACCAAAAGCAGGTTCTTTGAGAATATCAATAAAATTGACAAACCCTTAGCCAGACTAACAAAGAAAAAGAGAGAACAGATGCAAATACACAAAATAAGGAATGGGCAAGGGGATATCACTGCTGACCCCACAGAAATAAAGAGTATCATCAGAGGGTACTTTGAAAAATTATATGCCAACAAGAATGATAATTTAGAGGAAATGCACAAGTTTCTAGAAATGCACAACAGCCTACATCGATGAAAGAAGAAATTGATGAACTCAACAGTCCAATTACAGGTAATTAGATAGAATCAGTCATCAAAAACCTTCCAACTAAGAAGAGCCCAGGACCAGATGGCTTCACACCTGAATTCTACCAAACATTCCGGAAAGAGGTAGCACCAATTCTACTTAAGCTCTTCCAAAAAATAGAAGTACAAGAATATTGCCTAACTCATTTTACGATGCCAAAAATACCCTAATACCAAAACAAAACAAATATACCACCAGAGAGGAAATTCACAGACCAATTTCTCTAATGAACCTAGATGTCAAAATCCTAAACAAAATACTTGCTAATTGCATTCAACAACATATCAAAAGGATTATACACCATGTCCAAGTGAGTTTAATGCCGGGCATGCAAGGATGGTTCAATATAAGAAAATTAATCAATGTAATACACCACATAAACAAACTGAAAGAAAAAAATCACATGATCATCTCTATAGATGCAAAAAATGCATTCAACAAAATACAGCACTTATTCCTGATAAAATCACTGCAAAAGATAGGAATAGAAAGAAACTTCCTGAATATGATTAAGGGTATATATGAAAAACCAAAGGCTAACACCATCTTCAATGGTAAAATCCTAAACTCCTTGCCTCTGAGATGGGGAACAAGATAAGGATGCCCGCTATCACCACCCTTTTTTAACATTGTCTTAGAAGTACTTGCTAGAGCACTGAGGCAAAAAAAGGTTATAAAAGGTGTCCAGATTGGAAAAGAAGAATAAAAATTTCATTATTTGCAGACAACATGATCCTATTCATAGAAAGCCCAGAGAAATCTACTACAAAGTTTCTAAAACTTATAAAGTGGTTCAGTAATGTTGCAGGCTATAAGATCAATGCTCAAAAATCAGTAGCATTTCTGTACACCAATAATAAGCAATCAGAGAAGGAAATCAAGAAATAAATGCCATTTACAAGAATAATTAAAATAATCAAATACCTAGGAATAAATTTAACTAAAGTCCATCTGAATGTACATGAAAGATATATAAAATTGTTCAAATGATGGGGCATGGTCACGGGGGGCAGACAATTACTCAATTAATGAGGGAATCTGAATTCCCAGCCTGGAGAGCTCTGCTACATTCCCCAAGGGAGCAGCAACCATCCCCTGAGTGCAGAGGCAGTGTCGGGCAAAAGAGGATGGCCCACTGATGGGTTCTTGTTATTGAGGACTAGCCTTAGGAGTATTTGCTCTTCTAATTGAAACTTAGCCTACTGTTATGGGGTGCCTAAGGGTTACCACTCAAGAGCC